>JASDQU010439236.1:57978-70860 GCA_032191745.1 Picea mariana
AGTGTTATGCCAAGGGCTCTTATGGAAGTCGCACCACTTCCCGGTATCTTTCTTTGTCTTTCCGGTGTCCTTATTTACTTGCGGCTTGTACCGGTTGTCTTGATACTACCCATATTTTCTCTGTCCTTTGTTCAGTGGGTTGGGGCCGCCCTTTCCTGGCTTTTGTTGTGAGGGGTTCTCAGGCCCAAATTGCCGCGTCTTTTGTTTGAGCTTCTGCTCGATTTTGATGGCATATCAGTAGGCCGCGCCCAAGGATAAGATGTCCAGAAATTCCATTTTGGTCTAGATGTATCTATGCAAAGCATCGCAATACTTGAGCACCAGATGTCGCTCCGAATCTTTGATACCCAACTTGGTGTGCAACGTATGGAAGGTATTTGTGAAATCTGGCACTGCTTGGTCTCTTTCTTGCCGCAGTGTGGTCCATTTGGTATACAGGTCTTCATAACTTCTGACAGGGTAGTATTGTTCCTTAATAGCATCCCTGAAGGATTCCCAGGTGGCCGTGACTGAAAATAATGAGGTTTCCTCTATTTCCTTTTGCTCAAAGAAAGTTTCCCACCAATCTTTGACATCGGCTTTGAGGAGTGCAAAAGTAATCTTTTATCTATCCAAAAATTTATGAACAGAAAAATACCCTTCTAGTAGATTCAAACACTTGTCTATAGCATCTGCGTCTATCTAACCTTCAAATATAGGAATATCAAAGTTTATTTGTACCTTGAAGGGGGCAGCGCCTCCGTTCAAAGAAGATGCGTCGCCTGTTGGTAGTCGTCGAAGGATTTGTGCGAAACTATCCATCATCTCGTTCCTCTGTTGCGTGAGGGCTTCCTCAATCAACAGTTTGAAAGGATCTCCTATCCCATCATCTTTCTTCTCTCCTGCCATGGGAGGTCTCTTGGGCATGCGAGAGCTTCTATCCTCAAGAGAAACAAGCTCGAGACCCAACTCTTTGTACTCCGACCTCACTGGGGACATGCATTAAGACGACAAGGAGCAGACCGCTCTGATACCACTGATCTGGATTTTATGAGCAGAACGAAATGAATGCAGATTATTAACAAGTGCTTAACACAATATAACAAAGATACAATAAAACTGGTTTTCTATTCAATAATGAAATAAGCTGAAACTGTAAAATGCAGCGGAAACAAACTTCCTGGAATGGTGGTGGCTTATCTCTGAGAAGAGATGTGACGGCAGTGCGCATTCACCAGAAGAAGGTTACAATGAGGCTCTGAAGGCATTTTTACAATAAGAAAGAATTCCAAAAACCCTAGACATCCAAAAACCTAACCCTAGGAGATGAAGCGCCAAAAGTCATGTGGGCCCCGTTTGGGTAAGCTAGTACATCAACTTCCCGGGATCGTAACTTTTGCATACGATCTCCATTTTAGGCATGTGATAGCCCGTTGGAAAGGTATCATCGAGGAGATTCATTTTGGGGGCTCAATTGTTCTTTTGGATATCATTAAGGAGATCGATACCGGAAAACCTTCATTTAGGCCCTCAAAATGGCCCCGGAAGTAAAAACTGCGAAAAATAGTAAATTGCCAAAAATGTCAGAAAGTTGTTTTGAGCCAGTTGGAAAAGGTGGGTGGCCACCGATATCCATCTGGATCAAACAGGGATCAAAATGAAAACTCGTGAAACATGAATTACCGAAGCACCTGGGAATTAGGCGCATGGTCGTAGCATAGGGTCAATCGGTCACCGAGAAAGATCTGCATGGCCTCGAGACGCCAGAATTGACTCAAAGGAGTCATGAGCTTAACTGGAACATTCATGGGTGTCTCGCCCTGATCCCTATGAAAGTAGTTAATGAAATTGGGGAAAGTGGTTGAAACCTCCTTTCACCACATAAATGGAAATCATGGAAATCTCGTCGTAGAAGTCACACTGTCAGTCGAAAGTTCCATGCCGTGGATTTTTGCGTGAAGCCCAAACCGATCTGATCTTGCATCTGACAGAAGAGTGCAAGTGCAGCCTGACAGAAAAATATGCAGACGCTAAGCCTTGAATGCATGACAAAAGTGTGTTTCTGTAGGGAGCAAGTTGCTTTTAGTATATATACTCAGTTTTTATATTTTGTAATGGTCGATGGTAGAGCAAAGCTCCTGATTTGTAAAGTTTTAATGAACACTCTGGTTCTCTGGTTATGCTTTGTAAGCTGAAATTTCTTGTTTAATGAAAGTCATATTTCTTTTTCCCTCTTGTTTCCCTCCGATACTAAAAGAGTTCATGGTTGACTGATTCACTTGAATTATTGTGACCACATTATGATGAAAGTTTGATTATGGTGCGTTATAATTCCTTTCAGTTTCTTTGAGATTTAAATTCAAGAATTTCTTGTGTCTAAGTTTTTCTTCTTTGGGTTGCTTGAAGACCTGATGTCCGCGGCAAACCTCTACATTTTTCTCACCAAAGTCTTCCTTCTACTCACCTTCACTACAACCTACTGACTGAAGTTGAACCAAAACCTCACTTGCTTGTGCATATCAGTCCAATTTTCAGAGTTAAGACGATATTTTCTTGAGATTGCACCCATTTGACCCTTTATAACCAACCCGTGACATAAAATTATGATGGGTATCGGGATTACCTCTGGTATAATCTGGAGGTGACTTCTGGTGCTAACATTTCTAGCACCATTGTTGATCCGAATTATTTTCATCACGAAATGAGAGTGCAGATATAATAAATAAATGCACAGAGATATTGCGGATATTCAATAACATAACATAAATGTATCAAAGATGCAACCATAAACACAGATATATAGTAATACATGATTTCTATTAATGAAAGAAATGTACAGAGACTATAAAAATACAAAGTGAAAGACTCGCTAAAATGTTGGCAACTTATCTCTGAGAAGAGATGTGACGGCTACTCGCATTCACAAGAATATGATTACAATGAGGCTTTGAAGGCCTTTTTACAATAAATAGGAATGTCAAAACCCTAGACATCCAAAAACCTAACCCTAGGAGATGAAGTGCCAAAATCCATGTGGGCTCTGTTTGGGAAGTTAGTACATTGACTTCCCGAGGTCGATACTTTTGCATACGATCTCTATTTTAGGCATATGATGTCTCGCTGGAAAGATATCATCGAGGAGATTAATTTGGGGGGCTCAATTATAATGTAGGCTATCATTGAGAACCTCGATCTCAAAAAACCTTCATTTGGGCCCTCAAATTGGACCCGGAAGTTAAAAACTGCTAAAAATTGTAAATTGCCAAAATTGCCAGAAAACTATTTTGGGCTAGTTGGAAAAGGTGGGTGGCCACCGATATCCACCTGGATCAGTTGTCGGGGATGAAATTCAATGTTTTCCGTAGGAATGAATGACAAATCTTACTGGTTCTAAAGGTGCATCAGAACTTAGTACATCGAAGATTGCAACTGTGCACCTAGTGACTCCAATGTGGTGACTCTATTGATGTGAATCTGCTGGTGACTCCACTGTTTTAACTGTGGCTTCTAGAGGAAAACACACAAGGTATACTCCACAGCTGCCTCTAGCGACTCTTGAAGCCGACCCGTAGAAAATTTTTAGAATAAGAAAGACCCTTCAAGAAGGTACTTCAGTTGTTGAACCATGTATTTCTGATAATTTTCATCATCCTTCTATAGCAACTCCAATAGCTATTTCTCATTTTCTTGTTACACCCTCTGTTGGAGTTTCTAGAATTTTAAATTTTGGGAGTGTTCATGTTGAGTTTTCCCCTCCTGGTCCAAGATTGGAGGGAGAAATCGTTGTCACTCCTCTCTCCCCTGAAGTTCTATCATGTTTTAGACCTAGGACCACAGAATATTTTCCCACTCCGGGCTATACCACCCCTCCTCCTGTTAGAGTTACTGGTTTTACAAAAAGGGAAACTCTTGTTCCCTCAAGCCCTGTAGCCTTTTCTTAAAATCCTATGTTGTCTCCCTTTCCTCTCGGAAGCTCGGTTCCAGTCTTCCCTGCTCGAACCCCTTCCCCTCCTATTTCTCCTCCACCTACTATCCCTATGGCAGGTGCCAATCCCCCTAGAAACAGAATGGATGCCATAGTGGCTGCAAGATATGCCCCTCTAGTCCTACCTCAACCCATGAATTCTCTTCCTGTTGGATATTACCTAAAGTAAATGCCTAAGTTCATGGGAGAGGAAGACATAACCATCGAATACCACTGTGTTTCCTTCTACAGTTATGCAGACAATCTGAACATTGAGAATGAAGATGTCTGGATGAGAGTCTTTGTCTAGAGCCTTGATGGTGAGGTTAGGAAATGGTTTAGGGTATTGACCCCTAGATCTATTGATGGGATCGAAGCCTTAGATTATGTTTTCTTGAGGCAGTGGGGGGGTAAAAAAGACTTTATGTATTATATCACCAAGTTTGGGTCCCTAAAGAGAAAAGAGGGAGAATATGTCTTTGACGTCTCCAAAAGATTCAAAAAATTGTACAATAAAACCCCTACTGAGATAAAGCCTATAGAAGCCTCTGCCAAAATCACTTATGCTAGTGCTTTTGACCCCGATTTTTACCTCTTGTTAAGAGAAAGAAGAGCTACCTCCTTGGCTCTTATGCAAGATGAAACCCTTGAAGTAGAATCCAATGTGTTAGCAGTTGACAGAGCTAGAGGAAGGGGGAGATATGAGGCGTCAACCTCTAGTTCTTCAGCATCTCACCCTAAAGTAGATGAATTGACCAAGATGATAAAGTCCATGTCTACGAAAATGGAGAAGATGAAATTTGAAGGGAAGCAAGGTTATAAAAATGTCCAAAATGTTGATACCAGAGCCAACTTCAAAAGACCAAACAATGCCCCTCAAATACTCCCAAGAGAGCCTAGAAACAAAGAGAGGGATGATCAGAAAATCCAAACACCTCTCCAAAATAACCTAGTTGTTGATGAAGAGAGGGAAGAAGAAGAGCTTGACCCTAAAAATCATTGCATTGGAGACACCTCCCCTTTTCCCCATTTAACTCAATCTACATACGAGGAGTCCCTTATAGACATTCAAATAAATGAGTTGAGAAAGGGGGAGAAGGAAAATAGTGGTCCCAGCAAATACAATCTCTGGTCTAAGAAGAAAGAAGGGAAGTTTGACGTCCCTGATCCATCTCCCATAGCAGGGAAGCCTGCTAAAGATGCAACAAACAACAGCAAAGAAAAGAAATCTCAGAACCCCTCACTGATACCCAAAGACCCTGTCCTAGAAGTGAGAGAATTTATGAAGCCCCTTTCCTCTTTTAGTTTTGAGCATGAAATTCAAAATATCAGAATCCCTGTGCCCCTTTCAGATCTAATTAAGCACGAAGATTTCAAAAAATCCCTCTCCAAGTTGTTGCAGTCTGATCCATCTTACCATTCCACAGACTCAGTAAATCTTCAAGATGAAAATTTAGCAGTCATCTTAGGTCCTATGGTAGAAGATAGAGATGATTCATCCCCTCCCTTCTATACATCACTGAACATACATGATAAGGTGATGCATAACTGTTTGATGGATTCAGGGTCATAATCTTATGCCCAAAAATTTCATGGAAGAACTCGGGTTATAAATCACAAAGGCTTATCATGATTTGTATTCTTTTGATTCAAGGAGAGTGCAATGTCTTGGGGTCATCAAAGATTTGGTCATGACCTTGTTTCAGCTACCCATGAAGAGCATGGTCATGGATATCGTGGTGGTTGATGTTCCTCCCAATTTTGGCATGCTCTTGTCAAGATATTGGATAAAAAGACTTGGGGGAACCTTGCATATGGACCTCACATAGGCTACCATTCCAATGTTCAGAGGGGAGCATAGGAGACTGTACAAAGAGGCTTAGTTGGCCTATATTATTACTGATGAAGAAGACCCCACCAACCATCCTATCTTTGCACTCGACATTGATTTGGGATCTAGTTTGTTACAGCTCACCGATACTCCTGAAGCTACTCTTGAAATCATAAAGCAACCTATTTATTTTAGTGAAATACCTCCTTCAACTACTTCTGTGTGGAAGATGTTCTTTGACGGAGCCTCTTCTAGGGAAGGTGTTGGTGCCAGAGTAGTTTTTGTTTCACCTTGTCAAGAAGCCATACCTTTGTCCTATAAAGTAGAATTTGAAGCTACCAACAATATGGCAGAGTATGAGGCTCTTGTTTGGGGTTTGAGGGCTGCAAAGGACATGGGAATTGAAGACATAGCAGTGTTTGGAGATGTTGAGTTGATTGTCTAGTAGATCAGGAATATTTATCAGGCTAAACACCCTTGGCTCAAAAATTACAGAAATGAAGTATGGGATATGGTCGACAACTTCTTCTCAGCCTTCAACATTTCATTTATTCCAAGAGAGGAAAATACTATGGTTGATTCTTTGGTAGTCTTGGTGAGCCAGTTAAGGGTCCCACTACCACCTAAGCTCAGGTTTGATGTTGAGATTAGATATAGGCCCTCTATACCTGATAATATCAAGCATTGGAAGGTGTTCGAGGATGATCTTGAAATAAAAAGATTTCTTGAATCGTTTGATGAGTTCTTTGCATTACACATTGATCAGGAGCATGATTCCGAAGGTGACCCTCCCCCTAAAGTATTTTTAAAATAAAATTGCTAATCACCATATTGTTCAGCTGCCTAGCAACCACATTCCAAAGGGACTAGTTCCTTTAGAAAGATTGTTCGATGGGAACGATGTGCCAGTAAAGTTTAAAGGCCCAACTGAGGATGTTGAGGTAACTGAGTGCAATATTGGCACAGAGGAGGATCCAAAATTCATCAAGCTGTCAGGCAGCCTATTAAGGGAGTAGAGGGCTGAGTATGTTGAGTTATTAAAGGAATTCGATGATGTGTTTGCTTGGACCTATGAATACCTCATAACATACGACACAACTGTCATTGAGCATAAAACCCCATTGAGAGAGGAGGCCAAACCATTTAGGTAGAAATTAAGACAAATAAATCCTATGATGTTGCCTATTATGGAAAGGGAGGTAAAGAAGTTGATGGACACCCAAATCATTGTCCCTTTGAAATATTTTGAATGGGTATCCAACCTGGTCTCGGTGAGAAAGAAAAATGGAGAAATCAGACTATGTGTTGACTTCAAAAATCTGAACAGAAACTTTAAGAAGGACAATTACCCTTTGCCAAATTTGGAACACGTGTTGCAAAGGGTGATAGGTGCATCCAGAATTCCATGATTGATGGCTTTTTTGGCTACAACCAGATCTCTTTCCTGCCTAAGGACAGAGAAAAGACAACCTTCATCACTCCTTGGGGCACATTCATGTATGCCAAAATGCCCTTTGGATTTATGAACACAGGAGATACCTTCCAGCGAGCCATGGACATCACATTCATTGGAGAAAGAGATAAATTTGTGGTCATCTATCTGGATGACATAACAGTCTTCTCTAGATTTGATAAAGAACATTGTCAACATCTGAGAAAGGTCTTCTCGAAATGCTGAAGGTTTGGTCTCTCCCTAAATCCCAAGAAGTCTTTATTTGCTATGCAAGAAGGAAAATTGTTGGGACACATTGTATCAACCAAGGGGGTCAAGATCAATCCAAGTGGGGTGGAGCTATTCAAGCCTTGTCACTTCCCAGGTCCAAGAAGGAGGTTCACTCTTTCCTGGGCAAGATTAATTTTCTGCAAAGGTTTGATTCAAAAATTTTTGAATTGGTGAAGCATATCACTGCCATGCTCAGGAAAGGGAATGAAGTAAAATGGACTATTGAGCCCAAAGAATCCTTCAACCAAATCAAAAAATCATTGACTGATGCACCTGTGTTGATCAGTCCTGATTACTCCAAAGATTTTCTGATTTTTTCTTTTGCTTCTTTTGATACAGTGGCAGTTGTTTTATTGTACAAAAACGTTGAAGGGTTGGAACAACCTATTTCATTTTTCAGCAAAGCACTAAGAGACACAGAGGTCATATATGACATCATGGAGAAGTAGGCCTATGCCTTGGTGAAAGCTCTCAAATCTTTTAGAGTCTATGTTCTACATTCAAAAATCATTGCCTATGTTCCTTCAGCTTCTGTGAAGGACATTCTCATTCAGCTCGACATAGACAAGAGAAGAAGCAAGTGAATTGTCAGAATCCTTGAATTTGATCTGGAAATAAAACCCACTAAAATAGTTAAAGGCCAAGGTTTAGCCAAGCTATTGGTTGAATCTAATTGTAAAGCTTTGAGGGTCAATTTCATCAACATTTGCTCAGAAAATCAGCAAGTCGAATTGTCTGATAACAACCCTCAGGACAGCCCTCCGTTGGAAGGATGCACATGGTATAAAGATATTATATATTTTTTGCGAGAGTTAAGGCCTCCTGACGGTATGGGAAAAACCAAGGAAATAGCTCTTAAGATCCAAGCAATTAAATATTGCCTTATTGAGCAGGTTTTGTATAAGAAAGACCCTCTGGCAGTGCTTCTGAAATGTTTAGACCCACCAGAGCCCCAAAAGATCATGTTGGATTTCCATAGTGGCCTATGTGGGGGACATCACTTCTGGAAAATCACTGCCTACAAAATTCTCAGGGTTGGGTACTACTGGCCTACTCTATTCACTGACGTCTGTGCGAAAATCAGGGCCTATATCAAATGCCAAAAATTCTCTGGGAAGCAGCAGCTCAAGTCTTTTCCATTGAAGTCGGTACTAGCTTCAGGACCCTTTCAGTAGTGGGGCCTAGAATTTATTGGGGAAATTCATCCTGCTTCGAGTGGTCAGCACAAATGGATTTTAACTACAACAGATTATTTCACCAAGTGGATAGAAGCTATCCTCACAAGGAATGCTTCTCACAAAGTAATCATTGGTTTTCTTGAAGATATTATGGCAAGGTTTGGTTGTCCGAACAGAATTGTCACTAATAATGTTGCATCCTTCAAGGCCAAATGATTGATCAAGTTTTGCGAGCAGTTCAAAATTACAATGATTCACTCTACCCCCTCCTATCCCCAAGGTAATGGACTGGCAGAATCCTCTAACAAAATCTTGATAAAGATCATCAAAAGACTATTAGAGGACAACAAGAAAGCCTGGGACTCAAAGCTCAAATTTTCTCTATGGGATCATAAAGTGACAACAAAGAGGTCCCTGAGTATCTCTCCTTTCCAGCTTGTATATGGAACTGAAGCATTCTTTCCTCCTCATCTTTCCCTGCATGTGGCGAAATTCTTTCAAGACTACCAAGGAGAGCTCGATGACATGATCAAGAGAATTCATCAGCTGGTAGAAGTACAATAGACTAGAGAGCAAGTGATGGGCAGAGTGCATGACCGTCAGCAAAAAATCAAGCAGGCCTTTGATAGGAAATGCAATAAAGAGGATTTCCAGCCGGGAGATCTAGTACTCAAATGGGATGCACCCAGACAGGACAAGGGAAAGCATGGAAAATTTGAAGCCCTTTGGATCAGCCCCTTCAAAATCTCTGAGAGGTTCCCAAATAACACTTATAGATTGCAAAATCTGGAGGGAGAAGAAGTCTTTGGTGGCCCTGTAAATGGGCACTTCCTGAATTTTTTTTTTTCTTACAGCCGCAATCGATGCCCCACCATTGTAAATATCGTCCATGTTTTATGTATTTTGTTTTAATAGGATACTCCATAACCCAAAGCAAGGCACTGGAGCTGTGTGTTCTTGGTAGTTCGCAAGGAGCATGCCATCCCCTGTGGAGCCAAGTGTTAGAACATAATCTTGTTAGAGCCTTAGGGGTTTGTGATTTCTACCTTGGTCTGTGTTTTTACTTATTTTTCCTCCTTTTGCAGACCCATTCATAAGTTTTCCTCTCAGCTTGTAATTTTCTGTTGTTTGTCTTCACCTTCTTGAGAGACCTGTTTTTTCCTTAGCAGCTTGCTTGAGAAATACCGGCCCTAAACCTTTTGTTTTTCCCTAAGGTCGAGCACTTCTCTCTTTACCTCTGTCATTGATCCTTTTGCTTTCCTGAGCCTTTAGCTAGACATCCAAGTAATTGTTCACAGGCCTTAGTCATAAACACCAAATGCCACACTTAGAGCGGTCAAATATGGATTCGAATCAAGTGAGAAAGCAAGATCAGTGTTCAACGACAGAGATCCACTAGGTGGAGCGGATCAACGACCATCGGGTGATCAGGACCATACAATTACACAAAGTATAGCGCCAGTCAGGCCCAAAATCACGAGGTCATTCTAGCCGTTAATCCTGGGGGACGTGTGGCGCAGAATCAATATTTCGTGATCACGAGATGGAGCGGTCAAGGAGCAAAGTCATCAGAACTCGCAAAATGCTAAATCACAAAAGGATCGCAACCGTTGATCAAAGGAGAGATATGGACCGTTGGATCAGCTTTTCGCAATTTTGCGAGTCTGGAAAGTAAGAGGGTAGAGTCCTGAAGACTCGCGACACACGAAGTCCCGAAATGATCTTGACCGTTCATTCCAGAAAGACATGTGGCACAATATCAACATGAAGAAAGTTGTTTCGGGGAAGTTGAAGTGAGAAATGTTGATGGACCAAGGTCCCGAAATGTCGATGTTCGTTAGGGTCATCCGATGCAAAGGGATACGTGTCGCCCGATCCAAACAATTGCGCTTTCGCGATTGGGAAATTTCAACAGGGATCATAATGCAAACTTGCGAAACATGAATTCCCGAAGCACCTGGGAATTAGGCGCACAGTCGCAGCCTAGGGTCAGATGAAAAATAGTTGCGCCAAGGAGTAAAGCACCCGAGTCGGTCACCGAGAAAGATTTGCATGGCCTCGAGACGCTAGAATTGACTCAAAGGAGTCGTGAGCTTACCTGGAACATTCATGGGTGTCAGGTCTCACCCTAATCCCTATGAAAGAAGTTAATGAAAATGGGGAAGGTGGTTGAAACCTCGTTTCACCACATAAATGGAAAGCATGAAAATCAGGTCGTGGAAGGTAGACTGTCAGCCGAAAGTTCCCTATCATGGATTTTCACGTGAAGCCCATACCTATCTGATCTTGCGTCTAACAGAAGAGTGCAAGTGCAACCTAACAGAAAAAGGTGCAGACTCCAAGCCTTGAATGCATGACCAGAGTGTGTTTCTGTAGAGAGCAAGTTGCTTTGAGTATATATACTCAGTTGTTATATTTTGTAATGGTCAATGGTAAAGAAAAGCTCCCAATTTGTAAAGTTTTAATGAACACTCTGGTTCTCTAGTTATGCTTTGTAATCTGAGATTTCTTGTTTAATGAAAGTCATCTTTCTTGTTCTCTCTTGTTTCCCTCCAATACTGAAAGAGTTCATGGTTGGTTGATTCACTTGAATTATTGTGACCGCATTATGATGAAAGTTTGATTATGGTGCGTTATAATTCCTTTCAGTTTCTTTGAGATTTAAATTCAAGAAGTTCTTGTGTTTAAGTTTTTCGTCTTTGGGCTACTTGAAAACCTGATGTCCACGACAGACCTCTACATTTTTCTCACCAAAGTATTCCTTCTACTCACCTTCACTACAACCTATTGACTGAAGTTGAACCAAGACCTCACCTGCTTGTGCATATCAGTCCAATTTTCTGAGTTAAGATGATATTTTCTTGAGATTGCACCCATTTGACCCTTTATAACCAACCCGTGACATAAAATTCTGATGGGTATCAGGCTTACCTTTGCCGCAATCCAGAGGTGACTTCTGGTACTAGCAAATTGGAAAAGTTCCTGAAGCAGAGTTGATAATTGAACGTCTTAAACAGTTACCTTGCTATTTTCCCAATCAATGACGAGCTTGGAATCTCTGAGCACTTAAATTTTGGATAGACCTTTTTAGTCGTTGCTTCGAGCGAAGTCCATAATGCAATAAACTTTGTACGATTGATTGAACCCCACCCAAGGGCATATCGGATGTGGATGTAGTGGTTGTGAGATACGTGAAGGACCACTCCAACCCCGTATAAAGGCGGGTGACCCTAGCCAGCCCCATTGAAAAACCCCCACGGCGTTTGGAAGTCAAGAGCAGGCATGGATAGTAGTTTAGGGCTCTTGTTTTTTGTTTCAACCATGTAGGCCAACTTCCCAATTAGATTTGCAATAACTTTTAGCATGATAAACTCATTCTTGAAAATACAGAAATTCCGAGCCCACCCAATCCAATATTTAAAACACTCTTCCAAGCTTAGCTTTGACCAAAAAGACAACGACTTAAAAACTAACACGACCAACTTAGTAACCACATCTGCATAAGAACACCCAACAAAAAAAGTGAGATGAAAATTTTACATCACTTTTACATAAAAAAAAAAAACACAAATTCCTTTAATTTAAAATTTATTCAATAATATTATTAATTATATTAAAAATTAATATAATTATTAATTATATTAAATATATCTAATATAATCTTCACTAAAGTGAACAATATACCAACAAAACCTCTAATACCAAAAGAATCCCATGTGGGCCTCTAAACACCTTCGTTTCCATGGTGTACATTTTCTTATTCAAACAAGTCAAAATACATACGAGGGAAGAAAATGAGTTTTACAATTAAATAATAGCCATCTATAGCATGGCCGACACATGGTATAATTAAACGTGAACCTCCTATTCTTATCACTAAGGTTAACAATTACAAAAATTAATATGATGACGTGGCAAGAGTAGACCTCTTGGTAACAGCGCACGTTAAATACTCGACGGCAGCGTGGCTTAGTAAACGAGGAGCCGTTAGTCCTAAAGGTAGGAAATTAGTCAATGAGTCGATGTAGCCGGTAAAACTAATTGTACGAGTGCACTATCACGCCCAATTTTTTATCTGATGGTACGGCCGGTGGTTTGTCGGTGGGGCATATTACTTTATGCTTTTGAAAACCTACGTCGGCCGATCAAGTCGATCGATTTTTTGATGGCGACTTTTAAGCCTCTTTTGGTAGAGTCATAAATATCT
>JASDQU010439237.1:80369-94166 GCA_032191745.1 Picea mariana
CCCCCTTGATAGGGTCATATGGGTTCATATGGCCAAGCGCTAGCCCAAAGGGCTAAGCGCTGGCCCCTCTCCATACAATACTTTGCAATATATTTTATAATGTGGGTTTTACAACATAAGAATTAATTTGGTGTATTGGCAAAGGACCATTTCTTAAGGTGTTGGGCTTGGTGGTGGTCATGGGTTCAAATCCCATGGACCCCAAAACAATTTTTTTAACATGCCACTTCAACTGATGACTGGGTGCCACGTGGCTGCCCATGACTGGGCCACGTGGCTGCCCATGATTGGGCCACGTGGCATCTCCCCATTTGCTGGATTAATGCCACTTGTCAGTTATTGACTGGTCCAGTTGCCTGCCACATGTCTGCCTTGTCAATGAACCTGCCCAATCACCATCAGCCAGAGAGTGCCACGTCATCTCTTGCACAGTCAACATGCTGATGTCATCAGCATTGACTTTTTGACCAGTTGACCTTTGACTTTTTACTTATTTGGGCTTCCGATCAGAACGCGATAACTTTCGCATACAGAGTCCGTTTGACAAAGTAAATATACCGCCGAAATCGGGAAGACGAGATGGACGCAATGGCACTAGTTTCGTCAGATTCTGAGCACTTTTATTTTTGAGCATTTTTAACCCCTGTCAGGCTTCTGGATCCGATTTCGGATCACATGAGGAAATGTTGATGAGTTATTGAGTGGCAACGTGCAAATACTTGCTACATAGGAAGCTTGATGCAGTTGTTGAACCCCTTTCATGCTTTTATTTTTCCCCTCCCTTGTTCTATTTTCCCACCTCTTTAATACCCTTTCTTCCCCCCTTCTATATTTTCCCTTTTCCCATTTCCTCTTTATCCCTTCTTTTTCCCTTTCTTGTTACTATACTTAACCATTTTCACATTCGCGGACCTTCGGACCCATGGAATATCGCACTTGCATTATTTTCCATTCACATATGCATAAGTCCTCTCAACACTTAGAATTATTTTGTGTATAGAAATTTTGGGTTGTTGGACCTGCGAACCTATGTGATACACTTCCACTATCTCCATTATTCGCCCGATATTTTTTGATACTTATCCATTCCATACTTTTGGTCTTTCGGACTTGCAGACCTTCGGACTTGCATATCTGCCTTTTCATACTAGTCATCAACCCAGATGCTCTGCCATTACTTGTCCCTTCACATTGTTCGATGTCACATTTGTTGTTATCCCTATGGACCTAACTACCAAATTTATTGTTGATATGGCCTTGAATTAATAATGTTGTTACCAAGGCTACTAACATTTATTTTGAGTTAATGTTTTCGTAAAAGAAATCTAACTCAAGTTCATTTTACTGTGTAAAATAAAATATCAAGAAAAGTTGGTAAGCTTTGCTGGGACAACCATTCGAAAGAAATAATTTTGTGGGGATACCCTGAACCTCTTTGCTAGAGAAGATCAAAATTATCATTGGTCGCGCTCTTACTGGTATTACTCGAAATTGTTGGTAAGAGAAAACAACAAAGTATGGATGTCAGGAATAGTTCTTGTTGGGTGTGTTCCAGAAGCCTTTAACTAGTGCAAGGATGTCGTCACCTGGTGTGTCGATAATCTCATTCAAAATAGAAGAGTTATTTCATTGCATAATAGTTCTCCTATCTCATTAGCACCTTTAGTATTTAGAGAGATGTTGAAATTACCAGAGCCAAACCTGATCTACAAAGGTGACGAAGTGAGAAACTTCCTGAAAAGAAAGAATAATGGACTGGAGCTTCTCCAAGAATATTTGCTTGACCCTGCCATAATTCTTGAAGACATATCAAGAATTCATGTGAGTTCTTTAAAGGATCCCTGTAAGGAAATTACCTGGTTATTTCCTCGAATTGATGGCCAGGATTCTAAAGAAACAATTCCTCGACTGTAATTGTACATATTACATTTCATTGTGCATGAAAATGTTATCTTCGACTGGGAAAAGAAAATCTCAAATGAAATCACTGCACAAATCAGTAATTTTAAGTCTGGAAAAATATTTTACATGTCATCTTATTTGATATTTTCCATTAAATATTGTCATACTTTTGAGAGTTTAAACATTGCCCGAAGAATTAAAATAAAAGTCGATCCTGTAACTATGTGGTACCAAGATTTATGGAAGCAAAGGGTCGGTCATCATTTTTATGGGGTGTATTCAGATTTTGTATCTAAATTCAAGAAACTATTATTTGGGGAAGACACTTTGCGGTTGTCATTGGAAGCTGCATATTTTCTGAAGGGAAGAGTTTTGGAAAAAATGGAAGATTATAATATTATCAGGGTTTTCTGCTCCATTGAGAAACCTATTTTTATTCTCTATTATATATCTGACAAACTATTTGTCATTGAAAGCGAACAAAAATATAAATTTTGGTTTCATATGTTGTCTGAGAAAAGGAAAAAGTAGTTCATACCTCTTCCATGCAAAGTTGGAGAAATTCTTCTAAGGGGAATTTCCAAAATTGATAAATATGTTGCTTATTTTGAGAATGTTGGGGATGAGACACATGCTTAGGAAGACGAATTATTATTGGATAACATGGACCTAGATGTGGATATTGAAAACATTACTTTTCCATATGTCGAAGTATCATCTTGATAAAATGTACATCCTGTCTTTGCACTCATGATCCATGATTAAACATTTCCTGATGAGGAGACAATTGCTATACAAAATGCATCTTTTGATAAGGAGTATAAAAAATTAGTTTTTGAAAGAACCCCAAAAAGTAAGAGCAGTAAGCTACGGTCCACCGTTGACACACGGGATATGTTATCTTCAAAATTATCATCCATTCATAGAGTTACAGGAGACACCCTTGATGTTTCAATCACACACATGTAAGAAGAGAATGCCCAGTTGAAAGAAATAATCAAAGAATTGGAGGCAACCCTCATGCCTCCACCTATTATGGCTTCTGTTGTTGCCATGATTCATCTTGGAAAGGGTCTTCAAGAAAACCCATAATCAAGTTCGAGGGTCAAATGAATTTCCAGTTTAATCACAACCACCCCGTCATTTTGTTGAACAAAATATTAAGAAGAGAATGTCATTAATTATATAACTATGGGATATGGAAAAGAGTTTCGCTTCTCTTGGTTTAAGAATTCAAAACACCAAGGAATATTTGAATTCAGACTTAAAAAATGATGAAGGGTCCTATATCGATGGAGTTGTGATGTTCACAACTAGAGTTGCGGCAATGACAGAGAAGACAAGAAAGACAAAAAATATACCTTCTCCGAGTCGCATCAAATAATTGAAATACTGCTGGATTGAATGAATTAATGTATTAAAAGGTATAACATCCCAATTGACTGACTTGTCAAGGAGGAAAAATGAAGCACATTTAAAAATCCTTGATTTGTAAATCGTTGCGACTACAATTGAAGTCACAGACCCTAAGTATCTTTCAGACTCTATGCTCATGACTCGACAGTATTTTGAAGAGAAAATTGAAGGATTAAAAAGGACATCGACTGAAAAGTTCGATAATATGATGGAATTCACACATGATGAAATTGACAGCTGGCTTGTCGAATATAAAAATAAGAATGAAGATATTGAAAATATATTACAAAATTTGTCCATTGATCTTAGGGATATTGAAAAGGAGTTGTTTAATATTAAGATAAAATAAGAAGTAACCATTGCTCCATTAAAGGACTTTATTCAAGAATGGTTGAATGCTTCAATCGCCAAGATTTCTGAGATTCCAATAGAGGAAGTTAAGATCGGTAATCCAACCGCAACCAACAAGAATATAAAGGAAGCAACAACAAATATATAAAGCAAGAGATACCATCATAGTAAGTCCTACTGATCACATTATTCTTTCTTTATCAGTTTTCTTCTAGTTATTCTTCTTCTTTGAATAAAAAAGTTTAACCGAATCATGATAAATTTCTCTTTGTCTTCTTTCCAGATCCAACTGTTCGACATCCACCCACCTTCTTGTCTCTATTTCCTACCTTCTTGTATATGTTTTCTTTATGGTCCGCGAGAGCCCCAATCCCAGTCCTTTGGACAAACGCCTTTACATTTCAAAAGCATTGTAACACACTTTATTATTTTTTTATAAATCCTAAGAGAAATAAGTCGGGATCAATTTTGACTATATTTTATAACTTTGAGAACTGAGTATAAAGTATTTGAAATTGATTCATCATAATCTTGTTTTGAGCTATGCAAGTATTTACTCTATAAAAGTTCTCTTATGCGTCTGGACCATCTTCTTTTATTTTTATGTGTGTTGAGAAATATTCATTTTCACTACAATGGATGTGAGGAAATTGCGTTTATTTTATGCAATGTGTTATGTGTGAGGTTCTTGGTCCTTTCTCAAGAATTCTCTTAAAATAAATATTTTATCTTTCAACATTTTATATCTTTCTTTGAGCATAAATATTGGACCATCTTAAGGCCCTATATTATTTCTAGATCTAAATTTATTCAAAAATACCATAAACAAAAGAGGAGTACCACCACTATAAAAATGTAGGAGGATTCATATCCTCGTGAGGTTGTTGTTTCGGTCCTAATGGATTCAAGCATCAACAAAAGATCACAATGGGAAAGGCGAAGCTCACCAAGGGAAGAGATGAAGATGACTATAGATGGTCATGACATAGTTTCAAATATAAGCCATAGCAAGATGAAATAGGATGCCAAAGAAATTGGCAGAAAGCAGATGAGTTAAGAGGAGCTTGCCAAAGATTTTGTTGAGTTAAAGGAAATACTTAGTATAATTAGGGAGTTGCTAGAAGAAAGCGATGAAGACAAGAGACATGGTTGGAATGTGAAGAAGAAGTTCAAATGACCTGTTGTACAATTATATGTAAGGAAACTAAGATAGAGCTTAAAGCATAGATTGGATGCTTGGATTGGAGAAGAAGAACTCAGAGAAGCTGAGTACAACAAATCCTTCGAATCAAGACCAAGAATTCACTTTTGTGAACTTGAGCATGGAGTGAAGCTTGGTGAGGAAGATGAGGTTCAGAGTGCGGACCTCATGCAGATCTTGGAGAGTTAATTCTAGCATAAGGAGAGGATGTTAGAGGCATCTAAAGAAGATTATAAGTCTCATGTTTTTAAAAATAATGAATTGTGTGTGATTGCAGGTAATGGAGATAGGAAGCCACTTGATGTCCTAAAGAAATAATTTCCTCATGTAGGCATAAAGGAGACACAAGTCCAGAAATCTATCACATTAGAGGAAGAGACAAAATTGTCTCATAAAAGTTGTGAAAGGGAAGACCGTGCATGTTCAAACAATGCATGTGTTGAAGATAACAAAGAGGATGAATATGTGAAGAGAACAATGAGTTGACTTGGAGATACTTCATTTGATAGTGAAGTACATGGAATCTTGGAATGGGATATACAAGAACACAATGATGCAAGCATATAACTTTATAGAAGAGAAATGACAGTGAAGGATGGTGATAGCGTTGAAGATAATTGGTGCAGGGTCATGGAGGAATCCTTACAAAAAGGTATAAAATGTTTACAACAAATCTATCACTTTAATAAAATTCAAGAACAAAATTTGTTTGAGAAATCATGTAGACTGAGAATGCAACTTAGGGATATGAATTATTGGGTGCATAACTTTCTATTTAGTGAACAGTGTTATCAAGAAGTTGAGGAAAGACAGAAGAGTGAAGACAAGGGGATGGAAGAATCCATACAAATTCTCTATGGAAATTTGCAACAATGGTGTGTACCGGCAGAAGAAAATATTGGACATTGAGTTGGATGAGTTATAGAAGCATTTGATGAAAATTTCCAAGAGGAAATACCAGAGGTATAAGAAGAAGAGAAACATGTCAGTACAACTTCTTAAAGAAAGGAAGAAGTTTGCACAACAACAAAGTAAGGTATGGGATCCTGGAAGGTTGTAGACAACAACAATTCAACAACTGGACAATAAGGTTAGTGAGAAACAACATAATATTTGGGATTGTTGGCCCTTGACCAAGTTTTGAGGAACACTTGGTCATATTTGACCATTTTTGGACTTCGACAGCCTGTCAAAGATGGAGCGTCAGGTGAAGCAGAGATCACGGGATCTCGGTCGACTTTTGGGCCCTTTTAGGGTTTTGGGTTAATGTAATGGGAAAGGGATGTCGGCCTGTGGGTTTACCCACACTTAGCCCACTTTTGTAATGTATAAATAGATGTGAAGTAGATGTGAAGTAGGTGTGATTGCTTAGTGCAATTGGTAGTGCATCTATGTGATGTTGAATAAGTGCTTTGTGCGAATTGTGTGAGGCTTGCAAGGCTAACTGCAAGTTACTGTGAGGTGGCCATAGGAAGATAAGTGTCGTAATGCAAGGAAGAAGGATCTAGCGAGTAGCATAGATCTTCTATCCTATGCGAAGAAGGGTTTTGGAGGCCTTGTGCTTGTAACAAATTGAAGACGATAATAAAGAAGAAGAGTTTGTGGACGTAGCCCCAGGGTGGGGGTGAACCATGATAAACCTGTGTGTTGTGCTCGGTGTCTCAACCTAATGTGTTTGTCTCTTCCCATGTGTTGTGCTTTGATATAATTATGCTATGTGCTTTGCTATGATATACTTAGATATACTTTGCTTTGTGCTTCTTAGATGTATGGGTGTAGATCTGACATATATGAAAGTGTTGAGTGATAGACTTATTTTTCTATTGCTAAGTGCTAACTTAACCTAGTTCTAAGTGAATGTTGTGGTGCTCTGCGCCATCTGCATAGTTCCATGAGGGTTAAATACAGATGAATGATCTATGCTAAAGTGTTTTCTAAGTGTTAGAATCATAGATCCGTGTCCCAACTAAGGTTGCAGACACCTGAGTCTTGCAACCACCCCTGCCTCTACCTCGGATGAGACTTCATCTGCTTCACAGGTGTTGCCGAAAGGGCCGGTAGTTAGAGTTTTGTTGGTGTGTTGTTGAAGCATTGAACCCTGGGTCTGCCCCTATGCCAACAAATGGTTCCGTTGTCGGGATCTGAAACTGTGATTTATGGGAACTAAGGAAGAAGAAACTTTGTACAAAAGGAAGCTCTGTGCGTAGATCTGTTTCCCTACTGCACAGCTTTTTACTCGACCTGTGAAGCTTTGTGCTATGAATAAGGTCAGATCTGAAGAAAGGAAGATCAGATCTGCAGAAAATAAGCAAGATCTGAACGCTTCGTTCTCTAAGAAAAGTAAAAGTGGAAATTTATAAAAGAAAGAGGTTAGATCTGCAGAAAAGAGGTAAGATCTGTAAGTTTTGTGCTCTAATAAAGGTAAGAATAATCAAAAGTTCTTAGATCTGGAAGATTTGTGCTCTGTAGAAGTGAGATAAGTGAATTTTTTTGTTTCTAGAGCATGGATCTAGGTATGTTTGATAGATTATGTCCTAGCTTAAAATCTAGGGCATTAATAGATGAAAGAAATTTTGATATGAATAGATCTGATAAGTATAATGATAGAGATGTTATACCTATGCATAGAAAGAATGTCTGGACTAACAAATGGATGTAGGATCCTAGAAAGAAATTTTTGTAGGATAGCCATTATGATCCTAGCGTAAAAACACAAGAAGAGTTGGGGATCATTGAAGAGAAAGAGAGGATTAACTCTTTGTTACAGTTGCAGAAGACCAGGACATCTTGCTAAGGAATGCCTTGGGAGAAAACCTAGCTACCTCTATTGTAAGGCTATGGACCATGAAGTACTGGATTGCCCTAGAATGATTGCTAGACTTGAATAGTTGAATATGGAGCAAGCAAACCCTGAAGGAGACCAAGAGACTAAGATTATAGAAGAACCCTAGCAAGAATTAGAGAAAGTATTAATACAGATGAAAAAAACCCTGAAGGAACATAAAGATGTCCGATTACTAGAGATCTTCAAAGAAAAGTAGAAAGTCGAAGCAAGAATAGGGGACTTTGACATTGACTGTATTCTCGATGAAGAAACACAAGTGAACATTATGCCAGAAAGAACTTGGGAAGCTATAGGGAATCCTTCCATGATTCCTTCATTGGGAGGAATAGGACTATTCAGAGGAAAATTGATGATGTTATGTGGAAAACTCGCTCAGATACCTATGGCAGTCAATGGAACTTTGACAAAAGAAGATTTTGAGATTATCAAATTCATTGAGGACAACGCCCCGTTTACTATGCTACTCAGAAAACCTTGGATTGAAAGAGATCAAGCCAGAAAGAAGGAAGAAGAAGAGGTTTTAGAACAGCAGAGTCAAGAGTTAAAAGATTTCATGACTAAAAGGATCGCACAGTTAATAAAAGAACAGGAGAACCACTTGAAGCCATCTGACACTAGAAGCCCATATGTCGATGCCAAAGTTACAAAAAAGGCTGGAATTTCTACCCTAGACAAAGACGAAGTGATATACTTAAACCCTAGGAGAGAATCTCACCAGCACGAAGTGACTATGTCCAAGGAAAATAAGAATCAAAATGAGAAGAGAATCACTGAGATGAATCTCACTGGAAAGAAGGATAGAAAGCTAAGTAAGAAGAAGGCTAAGATTGAAAAATTATAGACGATCCCAGAGGGTACCTCGCAGCAATACACTTTGGAGAATTGGAGCTTCGTCGGGATATCAGAACAACGACATATGCCACTTCACCGAGGCGAAGTAATATAGCCGTTGGAAGCCAATATAACCGTTCGACTAACACTCTAAACGGGTTTGAAATAATTTATGGCTTGATACTAGACTGTTAGACCATGCCATAACAAACATAATATAAGTTAATGTAGCTTCATACCCGTTGCAAGCAAACCATTGCTAAGTTTCCCTACTTAGTCTGTCGCGCCATGCACCGAGAATAATTTTTGCTAAGTGAGAATTTGAGCCTGAAACCTGAGATTACTTCACCCTGTTATCATTGCCTTGTTCCCATACTGTTCACTATAGTCTCTGAACTCATTTCACACTCGAGCTAGTTGACCCAAGCTTGTATGTCGAACGAGCTCATCGCTGCTAAGAAAGTAGTTGAAGACGTTTTGATTGACTTAATGACTGAGAGAGTCATGTTGAAGTGAGGATTTTCTACAGGAGTCCAAGCACCATCAATGAGAGGACCCCAGGCCTCCCCTTCCACTGCTCACGCCGGTACATCCCGACCGACTGATGAGAAACGGACCAAGCACAGAGATGGCATCGCAAATGCCAAGCTTATCCCACGCATTCTACCTACTTACTTACCACCTCTAAGCGGTGCCATCAACTGTGACAGTGTACCTCGTGACTTCGAGTACACTTTGATCACCGCGTACCTTCCGAAAGGGGTGTGCGTAGTTCGTGCTGACTAGGATAAGCTCGCAACACTAAAATTTAGTGATTTTAACCTTGGAGATTGTAAAATTTATAGCATGTTAGCCCCGCATAAGTACTTAACCAGGACCAAAGGCAAGAATTCTAAGATTGTCCCGCAGTCATGGACCCAGAACCTCGCGCAGTCCACACTGCTTAATGTAATGAAGATCCTGCACTTCGGCAGACACTAGGAAGTCAACGCATGCGTCAAGTTGTTGTTGTCCTGCTACCACGAAGGATACTTATGGTTGGACCACCACATCACTGTGGATCCAACCTTGATCAATCAGATCATAGGTCTTAGTATGAAAGGCCCTGACCCACAGGAGTTTTACCCTGGAAATACCTCAGACCGAGCACTAGTGTAGAGGATAAAAGAAACTTATGGCGATGTTGAGAAAGGCACGCGAGGCTACAAGGTAGCCTCTATCCAGAGTGGCGCAGTGTGCCTTGCCTGTCAGCTGATCACGGGCAAGCTAGTTCGCAAGAACAGACCAACACAAGTGATTGGATTCGTAGTTGACCTCGTAGGAAAGTGCACCGAGGGACTACAGATGAACTAGGTGCAGTACCTTGTAAACTAGCTAGAGCTTGATTGCAAAGAAGTGCAAGACCAAGGGTACGAGTTCCAATTTAGTTGGTTGCTCATACTAATCGCTTTCATCACTTAAGAGCTACTAGAAGTTGCCACTTTTTCGAAGATCGAACCCTTCAAACCACTGGACGTGAAGTTATGTACGCTGTGGTACTCCAGCGACATGAACAAGCCGTGGCAGTCCAATGTCGTCTTCCATGCCTATTACAACCAATTGAAGAATGAAATCCAGTCTACACCATGCCTCACCCCAAACACACTTCATAGGTTTATACCTTTGATAAAATTCAACACAGACTGCCAATTCTCCTATATCACAACACACACTGATGAGAACAAACATCAACTCCATTCGTACTACGAGTTGACAGAAGAAGACTTGGAGCAGATTACCAAGGAATGGTTGGCGAACCTCCTTGTTGCAGCGGACCCCACAGAAATTTCCAACATGGAAAGCCCTGAAGCTATGCCGGATACACCTGGACCAAGCAAGACTAAGAAGGATGATGAAGTTCAAGATGTCCATAGCACATCCACAAAGAATACTTCGATCTCACTTGCGCAGGGAGGTGATGGTGAAGAACTAGGTGGCACAAAAGTTGAGCAAAACAATGGCAAGGTTACTCCGCCTAGAGAGGAGGAGGATCCCACTAAGAAAAGGAAGATTACCCCACCAAATCCCTCATCCCGAAAGAAAACTAAGCCCACCTGGACTATGTTTAAGACTACCCTCACACTGGACGACTTCGACTTCTTAATTGCTGCATTGAATGATGCTTCACTAGAGATCGCAAAAAAGAAAGAAGCGAAGAAGGAGGAGCTATTCATCTGAATCAAGGGCGAACTTCAAGTAGTGCAACAGGCAGTCCAGTCCAGCCAAGCAGTTTCTACTGCACCCTTTCTAATTAAAACAACAGGAACAAGTGATGAGCCCACCCAATTACACCAGATCACCAAGAAAGTTGAAGCTCGCCTTCGACGAGCTCACGAAGACACAGTGCAAGCCACCCAGACTTTGACACAAGTATAGAGCACACTTGTAGAACAACAGAGTAAGGAAGAACGGGAAAATCGTGCCCTACAAGTGAAGTGGGATGAGGAAAAAGCATAGTTACAACAGAGCAAGGACCAGTTGCTAGCATAACAACTTGAAGTATAGGAAAGGGTTCACAAAGCACTTCGCTCTGTGACGGTCATAGAAGTGAAGATTGAAGAACGTGTCCCATAGTAGGTGGCACAAGTTGAAGAAGTAATCCAACAACTTCAGCAGTGCATCGCAGATCTGTAACTTCATACCATTCCCAAGACTCCTCAAGAAATAAGAGATCTAAGGGAGGCAATTGCCCATAGCAAAGTTGGTCGATTAAAAACCTTTGCCTTGGAATGCAAGCAGTTGAGCACTAGAAGCGCCCAGACTTATGAGAACCTCACAGAGAATCCAAAGTTGCAGGCATTGGAGACACAACTCCAAGAAGCAAAGCAGCACGCAGATACACTACAGGTGTAGTTGAAGGCCTTGACCCCAATCGAAAAAATGAAGAGGTTTGTAGAACAACGCACCACCCAACAACAGGTACACACGCTGCAAAGTAAAGTGATAGAAGTCTCCCAATGACTTCAACCAATCCAAGAAAAGGCATGCCAACTGTTCACTGAAGTTGAAATCCAGGGAACCGAGATTGAACAGGTTGTCATCACTGCAGAACAACGCCTGGAAGGGACAATAAACGACGCAGTGATCCAGGATTTCACTGAACAAGAGGTTGTCGCACTGCAGTAGGTCAAAGTAGCTCGAGCCAAGCTCGAGGCATTCGAGGCAGAATTGATCAGCCCAGAGTGACTCAGGATGAGTCACAGGTGAGTGTTGGGGGCATGTTGGCCCTTGACCAAGTTTTGAGGAACACTTGGTCATATTTGATCGTTTTTGGACTTCGACAACCTGTCAAAGATGGAGCGCCAGGCGAAGCAAAGATCACGGGATATTGGTCCACTTTTGGTCCCTTTTAGGGTTTTGGGTTAATGTAATGGGAAAGGGACGCCAGCTCGTGGGTTTACCCACGCTTAGGCCCACTTTTGTAATGTATAAATAGATGTGAAGTAGGTGTGATTGCTTAGTGCAATTGGTAGTGCATCTATGTGATGTTGAATAAGTTCTTTGTGTGAACTGTGTGAGGCTTGCAAGGCTAAGTGCAAGTTACTATGAGGTGGCCATAGGAAGCTAAGTGTTGTAATGCAAGGAAGAAGGATCTATCGAGCTATGCAGATCTTCTATCCTATGCGAAGAAGGGTTTTGGAGGATTTGTGCTTGTAACAGATTGAAGACGATAATAAAGAAGAAGAGTTTGTGGACGTAGCCCTAGGGTGGGGGTGAACCACGATAAACCTGTGTGTTGTGCTCGGTGTCTCGACCTAATGTGTTTATCTCTTTCCATGTGTTGTGCTTTGATATGATTATGCTATGTGCTTTGTTATGATATACTTAGATAGATCTACTTTGCTTTGTGCTTCTTAGATGTGTGGGTGTAGATCTGACATATATGAAAGTATTGAGTGCTAGACCTATTTTGTTGTTGCTAAGTGCTAACTTAACCTAGTTTTAAGTGAATGTTGCGGTGCTCTGCACCATCTACGAAGTTCCATGAGGGTTAAATATAGGTGAATGATCTATGCTAAAGTGTTTGCTAAGTGTTAAAATCACAAATCTATGTCCCAGCTAAGGTTGCAGACACCTGAGTCTTGCAACCACCCCTGCGTCTACCTCAGGTGAGACTTCATCTGCTTCACAGGTGTTGCCGAAAGGGTCGATAGTTAGGGTTTTGTTGGTGTGTTGTTGAAGCGTTGAACCCTGGGTCTGCCCTTGTGCTAACAGGGATCCTGGAAGATGGTGGGAAACAATCATACATAAGAGCATATGGATAGCATCAACAATGGGATTAAATAAGAGAGAAGCAATTGAAGACACATGATCAGGATGTCATGAAAATTTTAACCCTGGGAGTTTGTTGCAAGAGATTTTTTCCTCCAAAATCAACCTTGTTGATTAGACCTTGGGGGTCTTTGAATTTCCTAAGGGAGTTGGTTCCCTAGCTTCAAAATCAATGTAATTTTCTATATTTTATTTAATTCTAGAAGGATTGCATATGATATAATTTGTTGGACTGAGATTGGAAAATATGTAATCAAATCTGTCTTTGTTAAACAGATCTCGAGAGTTGTGATATTTAGAGAGGTCTTATGGTGAGGTATACATATCTTGAAGATTTTATGGATCTTAGGGATCCTAGGGATTTGTTAAGGGAGAGGTTTTAGGATCTGAACCAAATTATGGTATTACAATCCTTTGGTTTTAAATATTGTATGCCTTAGGGTATTAAACATGTCTGATTTAGTATTACATAGAGAGAGAGAGGAATTGGAGTGTGAGTGGGAAAAGGCCAAGTGTGGCCAAAGGCCAAATCAAAGGTCAACAAATTGTAAATCAGACCAATAAAGGAAAGGAGGCTTTGTGTAAATCTGTGTACAAAGATTCATTAATATAATCGTCGTGTTTATTGTTCCTCTATGTTAATGTGAACTTTTGAATATCTTTCCGTCATATTTGTGTCCCTTTGTATCATTAAATGATATACTGAGTGATTGAGGTCCAGATCGTGTTGGTTGTGGAGCCTGATTATCTTCCTGATTTAGAGGTCTTTTACTTTCAGCTGTGTTTATACCCCATGAAGTATTTACACCCCAGAAGTATGTACACTCTTCCACGCGGGGGAGTGCAGAGGGGGGGTACCCCCTCTGTGGGGTCCAGGGGGGCTATCCCCCCGGATGGGGGGTCTGGGGGAAAGTAGGCCCTCGAAGAAAAAATTGCCTTG
>JASDQU010439238.1:9933-22458 GCA_032191745.1 Picea mariana
TTGCGAAGGAGTTTTACCATGCCCCTTTGGAGAATGGGGAAGATTCTTCGAACTGGTAGAAGAAGAAGAAGAAGAAGATGATGGAGGAGGAGAGGGTGGTGGAGAAGCACCATTCCCTCCATCTCTACCGGGAGTCTTGTCACCACCACCTTCCTTATGCATTGAAGGATTAGAGCCTTCACCCTGCGACATTATGTTCCGTTCCAACAAAATCTTCATCATGTTTCTCAAATCGATGACAGCCTGTCTGAGATCTTCATCTTCGTCAGGAACACGTTCATGACTTTCTGCATGTGCCATACTTGGTGAATGTCTCTCTGCAATCTGCGGTGAATGAAACTGCTTCCTCCTCGTCGGATAAGAACTTGGCTCCACAAGTTGTCTTTCTCCTCGTGTGAGTTTCAACCTTGTGAGCATCATAAACAAAAATTGCAAACAATCAAGTCTTCAAAACCTTTGCTCTGATACCAACTTGATCTAAAAATGAAGAAGACTTGATAAACTTGATTAAATTAATTGCAAGTGAAATGTTATGTGTTTAAAGCAACCGGATCAATTTGCAACACATAATAAAGGATTACTTATGTAGAAATAAACATAGACAGCAACATAAATCAATGAACATCAGACATAAACACAGCAACTTGATAAAGGAGTTCACCCCACTCCGGGCTACATCTCCTGGTCGAGCCTCCAAATGGATCTTTTATATTAAATTTCTCAAAGTTCTTAAAAACATGTCTTACAGTGCTCAAATTGACAAACCGACTGCTCCAATGGCTCTGCAGCATCCCAAAACCCCTGTCTGGGCTCTTTCGGCACCTGAAACGGTCGAAAAATGAAGAAGATAGCCTCCTTGAAGTTCTCCCCTTCAACTATGCTGTCTCTGGTTCTACAATTCGCACCCTTGTGCTTCAAACCTAGCACACACGCTCTTTAAAGCGGAAAAACTTAGCACCAGGCGCAACCGCACCAATGGTGCGAACCGTAGGACGGTTAAGGTGCCTCCAGCCCTAACCGCCTCGGCTCTTGGTCATATAACCCACACGACCATAGGCTGGGCATAAAAGTCGTTGGTCCGTTTGAAAACCGTGCAACGGATTAAACCGCGCGCTCCGAGCCACGGGCATGTGGCATACCACATATAACCAAAGGTTTTAAAACCTGTGCCCACAATATAATACACCATATATATATATTCCTGCGCGTTTTTATTACAATGGCAAACCATAACATATAAGTTATGTGATTTAAAATCGCGCACTATACACCATATGCAATGTTTATATAAAATATACGATGGGTCGGGGCTAGGCCCCGGCCCGCCCCCCGACCATATAATACAACAACCCACTTTAAATGTAAGTGCAATGGAACATGTAACAAGGTACATTGGCGAGAATATTGGCTAACATAGTTTGTAAAGTTATATGTCGTGGGGAGGTCCGGGGGTCGAACCCCGTGGCCTCCATTAATTTTGCATAGACATTATAAGCCAACCAATTAGGGACACATGGCGCCCAAGCATTGGGCCACGTGTCCTCACACCATTCGCTGCCAACGAGACACGTGTCCACACTATATACGCCAACGAACAACCAATTGAAATGTGCCACATCAGCCAACTACCACGTCATCATGATGGTATGGCCCTCCACGTGGCCGTACGGATTGTACGGACAGGTACAGTCAGCATCCCAAATTTTTCCCTGTTTGACTTGGCGGTCAAATCGCGATATCTCCTCCATACGGACTCTGTTTGCGAAAATAAATATACCGTCGGAATCAGGAAAACGAGACGGACGCAATGGCACTATTTTCGTCTTATTCCGAGCACTTTGAAAATTGAGCAAATTTTGATCCCCTGATCAAAGTTTAAAACACCCAGAATTTTATGTGAAGAATTTAAGATAAAGATAGAAGAAGATCGTTGCATCTATCTTATTCTTTCTAAGCTAGGTAGTGCATATTTTGTGTTTGTATCTACCTTTTATGCCATGCAAGAGGCTCTAGGGGTAGCTTATTGAAAACTCACTCTTGAGAACTTTTATGATGCTTTGATTAGAGATCAAGATAAACTTGTACAACTTGGAGTGACCAACACTACAGGTACCTCCAACAAAGCCTTAGTCATCCATCAGAAAGATAAACCCAAGAATCCCAAGAAGCAACATCATCGCCACAACAATAAGAAACATAAGGCTCCCAAACCCACTCAGACAACTTCCACTCCTAATGGTGACAAAGGAGAAAAATATAAAAATAAGAAGACCAACAAACATTGCAACTTTTGTGATAAAGATGGTCATGATGAGTCCAAATGTTTCAAGAAGATGGCATGTTTAGAAGCAATGGTGAAGAAGCACAACATCAGTATTGATTCTACTTCTTCTTCTTTTTCTTCTTCTTATTCTCATGGACATACACTTTCTGCTTCTGGTTTCTCCTTCAATACAACTTCTACTTCTTCTTCTGATGAGTGGCTTATTGATTATGGAGAATCTTATCATATGGCTAAGGATAGAGACATATTTTCTTCTCTAAATGAATGTAACACCAAGAAAATATTTGTCGGTGATGATAGATATCTTAGTGTTCAAGGATCTAGAACAATTGAAGTAGAAAATGGTCATTTCAATGATGTATTATGTGTTCCAAGTCTTTCCTGTAACCTTCTATCAGTATATCAAATCACTCATTTAGGTGAAGATAAAACCATAGAGTTTTCACCTCACCAAGTTGCATCAAGGATCTAAAATATCCTAAGCATGTTCTTGCAACTGGAATTGCTGATGATATTACTAGGTTGTACAAGTTTGACAACTTTGGGTCATCATCTTTTTCATCAGTTTTTGTTTCTCATAGCGATGACTTGAGCAAACTTTGGCATGAGCGGTTTGGTCATCTAAAATATCTCTCATTGCAACAACTATGTAATCAACAGACGATGATTGGTCTTCCTCCTTTTTCATGCAAAGAAGGTGTTTGTGTCGGTTGTGTTCTCGACAAACATCATCGGGACAATTTTGACAAATGTGCCTCTTGGAACGCCTCGAGCCCTTTGCAACTTCTTCACAATGATTTGTGTGGTCCACTTTCTTCTCCTTCTTTTTCTGGGTGCAAGTGTTTCTTAACTTTCATTGATGACATTTCCAGACGCACTTGGGTTTACTTATTAAAACTTAAGAGAAAAGTTTTTGACAAGTTTTTGGCCTACAAGGCCCTTGTAGAAAAGCAAGTTGGACATCAAATTCAAATGTTAAGAACAGATAATGGAGACATATATGTGAACAATAATTTTACAAGTTACTGCACTACACATGGCGTCCAAATACAACACATTGTTCCATATACACCACAACAAAATGGTGTTGCTGAGAGAAAGAACTGCACATTAAGAGAAACGACTAATTATATGATCCAATCTAAGGGATTAAGTCTAAAGTATTGGGTGAAAGCTATCAAATATGAAAATTACATAGTAAATTGCACTCCCACAAAGGCTCTTACAAATATAACACCGAAAGAATCTTGGACAAAAATTAAACCAGATGTAAGTCACTTCTGTGTATTTGGCAGTATATCATGGGCTCACATTCTTGATGAGAAAAGGAAATCATTGCAACCTAAAAGTGAGAAGTGTATATTTTTTTGGTTATTTTGAAGATGTTAAAGGTTATAGACTTATTCAACCACATTGTAATGAAATTATTATTAGAAGATATGTCAAATTTGATGAAAATCTCTTGGCCTACGAGTCTAATTCAACGTTTGTGCCTTCTTTGGTTTGTGAGCCTAACTCGACGTTTTTGCCTTCTTTGGCCTGGGAGCCATCTTCGACATTTTTGACTTCTTCTGTTTTGGTTTCTTCTTCAACTGATGATAGTGAGGACGAAAATCCACCTCCACCTACTCACCTTCCTCCAGATGAGTCCTTTGAATCTAAGCCTGCTCCAACTCCACCGCTTCCTAGATGGGTCTATTCAACACGAGAAGAAACTAGTGATCTTGTCGGTGATACTTCATATAAGTTTCAGACACGTTCACAGTTCCAATGAGCCTCTTCTCTTTTGGATCAAGTTTCAGAGACTCATGATCCAGAGACATTTGCAAAATCTTCAGGTCATCCAGATTGGGATACAACAATGAATGAAGAGTATCGTTTTTTAATGACAAACGATACTTGGGATCTTGTACCTCTTCCAAAAGGAATACAACTTGTCAGATGTAAATGGGTCTATAGAACTAAGTATTCATCATATGGAAGTGTTGAAAGACACAAGGCTCAGTTAGTTTCCAAAGGATTTTCCCAAGTTGAAGGAATTGACTATAATGAAACCTTTTCCCTTGTAGCCAAAATGAATTCTATCCACATTTTTCTTGCCCTTGCTGCATCACATAAATGGGAGGTCCATCAAATGGATGTTAAATCCGCCTTCTTGCATGGATATTTGCAAGAAGAAATATACATGAAACAACCTCCTGGCTATCTCCAGAATGATTCTAGCCTTCTTTGTCTCCTTAAGAAATCTGTTTATGGTCCTAAGAAAACTCCCCGAGCTTGGTATGCCAAAATAGATAGCTTTATTATTAACATTGTATTCTCTAGATGCCATTCTGATCCTAATGTCTATACCAAGAAAGTAGGACGCCATCTCATAATCCTTGTCCTTTATGTTGATGACCTTATCCTTACTGGTAGTGACTCAAAAATTTTAAACCATGTGAAAACTAGCCTTAAGAAAAAAATTGAAATGACAGACTTAGGATTTTTGCACTATTTCCTTGGCCTCCAAGTTTTTCAAACCAATGAAGGAACTTTTCTTTCCCAATCTAAGTATGCTTGTGATATTATTCATCGCTTTCACATGGAAGATTGTAAACTATCCCCTTCTCCCTTCCAATATGGAGTCAAGATTGTTGCCACATGTACTTATCCCAAAGTTGATGTCACCTTATACCATCAATTAGTTGGTAGCCTCTTATACTTGACTCATACCCGTCCTAATCTTTCCTTTGATGTTGGTCTTGTTGCCCGATATATGAAAAAACCCCATAAAATACATTGGAAATCAACTAAAAGGATACTTCACTATGTTCATGGTACAATTCAGTTCAGGATACATTACAGTTCATGAGAGACTCCTTTATTAATTGGTTTCACTGATTCAGATTGGGCCGACGACCTTGATGATCATAAGTCTACTGCAGGTTATGTTTCTAGCCTTGGTTCAAGACCTGTCACTTGGGCCTGTAAGAAACAACATGCTATTGCACTTTCTTCAGCAGAAGCAGAGTACCGAGAAACGATAAATGCAAGTCAAGAAGCCTTATGGCTTCGACAGATTCTTTCAGAGTTTGGATTCCAGCAGCAGCATCTGACCAGCGTTTGGTGCAACAATTAGAGTTCCATTAAGATCGCCAAATACCCAATTCAACATCAATGCAAAAAACACATTGATCTACACATTCACTTCATCAAAAAGTTCATTCACGATCAATTTATTGAAGTGCTCTTTTTCCCTACAAAAGATCAAGTTGTAGACATTTTCAAAAAGTCTCTTACATAAGCGAAGCTTTCCAAACTTTGATCTATGTTAGGAGTTCATGAAGTTGTCATCAATGGGGGATATGCTCTAATGACACCTTCCTTCTCCTATTGTGTCACTATTGTAAATCCTTCAATCCTATCCAAAGTTTTTATTAAGGGGGGATGTTAGGATATTTAGACACTTAGGAGTTAGTTAAGATCTACTTGGTCTAATGTGTCGTTAGGTAAAAGTCTATTTCTTAGTGTGTTTCTTTAGTATGCATTAGTATGCATTTGTAGTTAGGAAATTCGACGGTCACAATATGTTCTCGACATAGAGTGATCCAACGATTCATATTCTCCTCGATCTTAATGACCATTGATATGTGGCTTAACACCTGATTGGTTCATGATCTCTATTTAAAGAGCATGGAGGGTCATTTGTCGATGATCCATTGTGAGAAACTCTCTTGTAAAATATCTTTGTAATCTTTTTCTTTTGCATTAATAAACTGCTCCAAGTGGCTGCATTGGTTGGGGCCGTGGATGTTTCCCCATAGGGGTTTTACCACATCAAAACATTCGTGTGTTGATCTTTGATCTGGTTGTGTGAGTGGTTACTGAAGGTGTTCATCCTCTATTGGAATAAATGTGTTGTCGAACATGGAAAATCGAGCCCACATATCAGCTGGAAACTACCATTCCAAATGAAAACAAATCTAATTGGAGCTTGTGATTAGGTAGTTATTCCCTGTTGCAGGAGGGAATTTTCCCACCTGTCAACATGATAGTGCCACACATGACACTTTTGGGGGCATCATGTTTGTGTCACAATTGTGTCGCAATAAAAGTGTTCAAAATCACATTTTTTAATGTGCGCCCTTGCCAACATCATTTTATTGACAATATGGACATTGTTAAACTGCACATGGCATCATTGTTGCATCAAATATTTTCCTAAAAAACACTATTAGCATTGCATTTATGTCATGTTGGTGTCAACATTGTGTTTTTTGTGTCATCTTAGTGTATGGTAGGGTTGAGATTTGTATCAAACTACATCGCAATTGTCTTCATCAACATCATGTTTGGCATCATTATGAATGATCATTATGTTGAAATCTCAATTGTCTACATTTGATGGTGTCATATTTGCATCTATCTACAAATAATTGTGTTGAGTTACATCATAATAGCATCCCACTTGTTTCAATGTTGTGTTCGATTGTGCCAATGGTGTGTTGTATTAACTTTCAAGTTGCATCATTTTAATATAAAATTTGCATCATGTTAGCATCGATTGCATTTAATTATAACTTTAATTATTATTATTATTTAATTGCTATTATTAATTATTTAATTATTATTATTATCCATTATCAATTTAATTATTAGTATTTTTTTTTGCAATTATTATTTTTATAATATCTAAATAATAATGAGATTGATTATTAGTATGCATCTATTTTACTGCACAAACATCCAATCAATTTCATACCGTGAAAGAAAAAAACATATATCCATAAACACAATTATTATGGCATTAACATTCAATCAATTTCAAACCATGGAAGCAAAAAACTATGTATACATAAACACAATGATGAAATTATAATTAAAAAATAACATAACCATGCAATTTTTTCTCCTTGTAAACAAGAGGTACATGGCAACCCTAGGGAAATGTCACCTTTGTATACAACAATAATATCTTGGTCTCAACCCTTTGAACTTGGTCTTGTTTATATTGTTATGATGTTTATCATTACTATGTTTTGCTTCATTCCACAAGGTAGACTTACCATGGTGATTTAAAGACATCTAAACATGATCATTGTGAATATAATGAAAGGTTCCATGGCTGATTGGAGGAATAAAACACCAATGGGGCTATGAGTCCACCAGAGGGGGAAGGTAAGAGGGTATAATGAGGAATTGACCTATGTCTCATGGTTACCACTATATCCTATCTACAACCTCTTTCGTGTGATTGTCATATTAACATTTTATCCTAATATTATGATATTACAATTATGAACCTAGTGAAATGATTAATTACTTTAAGTAATTATTTCCTATCCTTAAGTACCTACCTCCTATATTGAAGTAACTAATTCCTATGTTCATGCAACAAGGAGAGTTCAACTAGGACTCTTGATCCCTATCATTAAGGAAGTGGAAGAGTTGGATTAGGACTCTTCATTTCCCTCTCTTTCATTCATGCAAAAAAGAGAAATCAAACTAGGAAGAGAAGGTTGAGAAAAAAGTGACTTCTTAAGGAGAGAATAGAGTTCTTGATGAAAAAAAGCAATCAAACTATGATAGGATCCATGGAGAGATGAAACCAACACTATCATGTGGAGTTAGACAACAAGATTGAGTAGGGAACCTCTACACTTGTGTTGGTTTTCTGGGTTGGTTTGGAATCTTATGGTAAAGAGAAGAGTGATTTGGGAGCTTTGGGAACTCTTCTTTTCCCTAGTGGTCTCATATCCTAGCATGGGGGTGGCATTCACAAAATATTTTCCTATGGCTTTGAGAAAAATGGTTCACCCACAGTTAGTTAATTTTTCCTTTGTGGTTCATGGCGTGAAGCTCGCTACGTCCACNCCCTGAAATTTGAAGAACATAGGAGGGTCAATAATTTCGAGAATATTGGCTCATAGAGAGAAACATGTCACATAGATGAGACTCGAACCTGGGTGGGGAAGAGAAAACTCCCCACCCCAAACCAATTGAGCTATAACCACTTGACTTCACCCACAATTAGTTACCTTGGAACTCATTTTATTAAAGATAAAATGACGAAATATATTCTTCTTATTTTTTTAATTAAGATTTCAATAATAATGAAATGTACATGAATGCTAGTGTTATTTATCTTGACCTCATGCCATGGGAATTATGCAGATGTCATTAATTGAATGGTTTTTGTTATAATTTATTAAATTGCAAAATTTGTATAATAATGCATTGCTAAACCTCATGCATGAAAGTTGTTTGTAAAAATGCATTGAAAACATGTTTCATATTTTTAGTGAAATGATGTCATATGATGTTTAATAAAGACCAAATTTGGAGTGGAGTTATCTAGTACATATCCCCAATGCTCACCAACAATTAGCCTTTGTTTTTCCTATATGGCCCTTAAAAATGAAAAATGGTTGTAGATGAAATTATACTATAACTTGGCCATACAATGTCCATTGGTATTAAATTTTAAGAGAAAGTAATTGCTATCAATATTTACATTCTCACCAAAAATCAACTTAATATTTGCCGATATGACTCTTAAAAACATAAAAAGGTTGTATATGACATTCTACTATAACTTGGACATAAAGTACCCATTGGAATTCAAATTTAAAAAAACATTATCTGACATCAATATCTACATGCTCACCAAAAATTAGCTTCATATTTGTGAGTATAAGTCCTAAAAACACAAAATGGCTATAGATGAAATTCTACTATAACTTGGCCATACAATGTTCATTGGAATTCAAATTTTAACAGAAAATAGTTGACATCTATATTCACATGCTCACCAAATTTTAGAGTTATGTTCAACTATTTAATTCTCAGAAAGGTAAAAATACATTCAAGTCAAGAAGGGCTACTCAAATCCCCCATACCCTAGACAATTTATGTTTTGGAATTTGATGAGAATGTTTTTAAGAGATTAAATGATATGGTTATTGATTGGCGTGAACAGTTTTTACTCTTACATTGGCCTCTTGAAAGAAGGAGGCTAGATCCCCCATACCCTTGAAATTATATGAAATCTATGCATAGATTATTGTGTAACTATTGTAAATATTTTTGAAGATTATTGTGAGGTATTTACCTCTATTGTATGATGTATTTGATCATGTTTTAGACTCAATACTTTGAGTTCCTTTTTTAATAAGGCTTATGTCAATATGGATAACCATGTATCAGTGAATAATGAGGCAATAGGTCTATAGATTAAATAATGATTAGGCAAGAACCTCGTAGATTTAAAAAAATAATTTCCTTCTATTTAATATAACCCTAACGATCATGGAATCACAATTCTAATCAAGGGAGAAGGTGTTATATGCATGAGCTTAAGGACCTTAACCGTAAACCCAAGGACTGTCCTCTTTTGGAGAGAACAAGACCTTCATCTAAGAGATTCTAGAGAATTGGTGAGTTGAAATGATTGAGGAACTTCTGAAATAGATTCAATATGCAAATTATATGCTTATGCTTATTGTAATTTGTTTTTTCTATATATGTTGGCATTATTGACTGTGTGTTCTCATTGATGGCAACATGAGTCAAACTTGTACAGTAATCATAGAAAAGGAAGATCACCTTGTGATAGACGTAATTCGTGACCATTGTTGATCACGATAGGATCAACAGTGATCCTATGATTCAAAAGCTCATAAGAGATGGCACATTTGAAATAACACAGAAGCCAGAGCCTACACAGAAGAATCCTTTGTGAAGGATCGAGGAAGAACCTTGTTTGTTTAGATAGTTTTCGAGAGTAATCACAACCATCAGATCAGTTAGAGCCACTGATCAAATACAAGTGGAAGGATAATGTAAGTTTCAGGACATTGGAGATAAGGCAGAGGAACGAACTCATGAAATCCCTCTAGACATTATATCAAGGAGAGACATTAGATGAATTCTCGACCATCCGATCAAGTTTAGTGAAAGGACATTGTAAACCAAAAATATATCGAAGCCTCAGATTAACCGAAATATCGTCAACTATTGATCTAGAGTGGAGATATTGGTACCGTCAGATCACAGTAAAGGGAAGGACATGGTCAGTTTCGACGCCGACCACTCTAATGAAAAGAAGTTTAGAACAATAATTTACCCGAAGGCTGAAGCTTCGGAGTCACAAACTCCCATCGTCCATCGGATCAGGAAATTTTGTTAGCCGCTGATCTATTCATAGTTCTCTAAGAAAGATGTTGGTCAACTTTAGCGCCGACCACTTCGGTGAAAAGGAGTTTGAATTGAACCAGAATTCTCAAAGCCCAAATTCACGAAGAAACGCCAGTTGTTTGATCTAAGGAACACTTCAGAAAATATCTTGACCGTTGGATCAAGTAAAGTGGAAGGATAGAATAAGCAAGGCCAAAGGCTTGAGATATAGAATAGCCGAATTCCCGACAACCATTGAATCATGTTAATATTTTTGGGTTAAATAAGGATCATTAGATGAATTCAAGTTACTCGAGGTTTATTCTTCTGGGAATCTCACTCTGGGAGAATTGGGAAGTGGGAAAAAAGTGAATAACTTGAAGTCCTGAAGGCCAAAATAAATCTGGACCATTGATATAGAACTAATAACAATCGTTGGATCAAGGATTCAGATGAACCTACGATTTTTAGATCCAAGAGGAGGACATGTGACACATCAGGAGATCCACTTCAACAAGGACACATGAAGCAATTGGATGGTGACAAGTGTCTAGGTTCAGTTGGCACTTTAGGTTCGTAAGTCACGAATCTAGGTGACACGTGGTAGCCACTCATCCAGTGCCACATCAATTGTGACATCATCAATTTACATCACTCTAGGAGTATGTCCTTCGGAGATTTTTGGTTCCTCCTACCAGCTCTTACCCGAAGCGTCGAAGGACGAAGTTAATGATAGTCGTTGATCTAAGATCCTCCGGGTTCTCACATGATCATTAGATCAAAACGTAGTGGAAATATAACATACGCACTTCCATGTTGACCACTTCGGCACTGACCAACTCCGGTGAAAATTGGAGAAACAATTACCTGGACCTCCGAAGTCTCGGAGGTCTGAAATCTTGAAATAAATAATGGTCGTCCATCTCAACCTTTGATTAAGTCATAGCCATTGGATTAAGCAGTGGAAGGATAGTGTAAGGATTGAAGCTATACCATTGATTTGGTTTCAAGAATCATGCTAACCATTGGATCAATCCTTGTGAGAGGTAACCACTTCGAGAAGTTAAAACTTCAGAATATTGGATGATTCTAAGAGAGAAATTTCCTTAAGGCCAAAGTCTGGAGGACTAGGTTCCAACCCTTGGTCACGGGTTACAAAAACATAAGCCATGAGGCGCTGGGGACATCGCTTAATTTAATAAGACTGTGGTTTTGCACATATGGTCACATGTAAATGGTTTGAAGGAAGCACCTCTACATAATTTGATTTCTGCAACATTTGCAGAGACAAAGGAAATCAATCCACACATGTGATCGATTTATGAAAAATAAGTCAAAGGTTTGTTGAAAGAATATGAAGGTTAGTACTCATCGTTCCCTTTCTAGTGATAGGTGGTATTCAAGGTTTAAAGTTGAAGACCCGAAATGATGGTCAATGTTGGTTATGCATTGGTCCCAAAGTTGTTGTAAGTGGTCAAGTTAGTTATAAATTGTGGCACAAGTCGGCCCTAAAACTAAACTAGACTTGAGCATGAAAGAGTATAAATACAACTATGCTTGGTTCATTTTGAGGGGGTGAGTGAGTGGGTGAATAAGTGGATCTGAACTTGAGGTCAGTGATTTCTAGTATGGTGATATTTTGGCACAATCAAGGTGTGAATTTCAGAGAGAAGATGAAGTGAAGAAGGTGCAAATTTTAGAGAGAAGATGAAGTGAAGAAGGGCAAAATTCAAGGGAAGATGAAGTCTGGTGATGAGAATTTGTCGTAGACCTCTAATAATGAGCTAGAACAAATACGATAACTAAATGAATTGTATTTGGGTTGGTTGTATTACTAGATCAATTCTAGTTGGATAGATTGCATTCTATCGGCAAGCTGAGTCTTGCTTGAGAGTTGGTGCTCTCCTTGGAGTCGATGCTCCTTACTTCAATTGCTGCTGATTAAACCCCCATGATTGTAGTCACATATATAAAATAATACAAAATCTTATACAGACATATGGTGTTGCGCAAAAGAAAGGTATAGATTTTGATGAAATATTTTCTCCTGTTGTTAAAATGACTTCAATTAGGACTATTTTAAG
>JASDQU010439238.1:23125-35435 GCA_032191745.1 Picea mariana
TGGAGATAAGGCAGAGGAACGAACTCATGGAATCCCGCTAGACATTATATCAAGGAGAGACATCAGATGAATTCTCAACCATCCGATCAAGTTTAGTGGAAGGACATTGTAAACCAAAAATATCTCGGAGCCTCAGATTAACCGAACTATCGTCAACTATTGATCTAGAGTGGAGATATTGGTACCGTTAGATCACAGTAAAGGGAAGGACATGGTCAGTTCTGACGCTGACCACTCTAACGAAAATAAGTTTAGAACAAGAATTTACCCGAAGGATGAAGCTCCGGAGTCACAAACTCCCATTGTCCATCGGATCAAGAAATTTCGTTAGCCGTTGATCTATTCATAGTTCTCTAAGAAATATGTTGGTCAACTTTAGCGCCGACCACTTTGGTGAAAAGGAGTTTGAATTGAACCAGAATTCCCAAAGCCTAAATTCACGAAGAAACGCCAGTCGTCTGATCTAAGGAACACTTCAGAAAATATCTTGACCGTTGGATCAAGTAAAGTGGAAGGATATAATAAGCAAGGCCAAAGGCCTGAGATATAGAATAGCCGAATTCCTGACAACCATTGAATCATGTTAATATTTTTGGGTTAAAGAAGGATCGTTAGATGAATTCAAGTTACTCGAGGTTTATTCTTCTGGGAATCTCACTCTGGGAGAATTGGGAAGTGGGAAAAAAGTGAATAACTTGAAGTCCTGAAGGCCAAAATAAATTTGGACCATTGATCTAGAACTAATAACAATCGTTGGATCAAGGATTCAGATGAACCTACGATTTTTAGATCCAAGAGGAGGACATGTGACACATCAGGAGATCCACTTCAACAAGGACACATGGAGCAATCAGATGGTGACAAGTGTTTAGGTTCAGTTGGCACTTTAGGTTCGTAAGTCACGAATCTAGGTGACACGTGATAGCCATTCATCCAGTGCCACATCAACTATGACGTCATCAAGATACGTCACTCAGGGAGTATGTCCTTCGGGGATTTCTGGTTTTTCTTACCAGCTCTTACTCGAAGCGTCGAAGGACGAAGTTAATGCTAGTCATTGATCTAAGATCCTCCGGGTTCTCACATGATCGTTAGATCAAAACGTAGTGGAAATATAACGTACACACTTCCATGTTGACCACTTCGGCGCTGACCAACTCTGGTGAAAATTGGAGAAATAATTACCTGGACCTCCGAAGCCTCAGAGTTCCGAAATCTTGAAATAAATAATGGTCGTCCATCTCAACCTTTGATTAAGTCATAGCCATTGGATTAAGCAGTGGAAGGATAGTGTAAGGATTGAAGCTATACCATTGATTTGGTTCCAAGAATCATGCTAACCATTGGATCAATCCTTGTGAGAGGTAACCACTTCAGGAAGTTAAAACTTCAGAATATTGGATGATTCTAAGAGAGAAATTTCCCGAAGGCCAAAGTCTGGAGGACTAGGTTCCAACCCTCGGTCATGGGTTACAAACACATAATCCATGAGGCACTGGGGACATCGCTTAATTTAATAAGCTTGTGGTTTTGCACATATGGTCACATGTAAATGGTTTGAAGGAAGCACCTCTACATAATTCGATTTCTGCAACATTTGCAGAGACAAAGGAAATCAATCCACACATGTGATCGATTTATGAAAAATAAGTCAAAGGTTTGTTGAATGAATATGAAGGTTAGTACTCATCGTGCCCTTTCCGGTGATAGGTGGTATTCAAGGTTTAAAGTTGAAGACCCAGAATGATGGTCAATGGTGGTTATGCATTGGTCCCAAAGTTGTTGTAAGTGGTCAAGTTAGTTGTAAATTGTGGCACAAGTCGGCCCTAAAACTAAACTAGACTTGAGCATGAAAGAGTATAAATACAACTATGCTTGGTTCATTTTGAGGGGGTGAGTGAGTGGGTGAATAAGTGGATCTGCACTTGAGGTCAGTGATTTCTGGTATGGTGATATTTTGGCACAATCAAGGTGTGAATTTCAGAGAAAAGATGAAGTGAAGAAGGTGCGAATTTTAGAGAGAAGATGAAGTGAAGAAGGGCGAAATTCAAGGGAAGATGAAGTTTGGTGATGAGAATTTGTCGTAGACCTCCAATAATGAGCTAGAGAAGATACGATAACTAAATGAATTGTATTTGGGTTGGTTGTATTACTAGATCAATTCTAGTTGGATAGATTGCATTCTATCGGCAAGCTAAGTCTTGCTTGAGAGTTGGTGCTCTCCTTGGAGTCAATGCTCCTTACTTCAATTGGTGTTGATTAAACCCCCATGATTGTAGTCACATATATAAAATAATACAAAATCTTATACAGACATATGGTGTCTCTTGTGTTCATTGTGCTTATGATTTCATTTCTCTTAATTATTGATGGATGTCATTGGTGAATGGCTACATACAATTTTACAATGATGATGTGTAAAATTATGTTTTGAAATAATTGCTAACTTGAAGTGAGAAAAGTTGTAAAAGTACACACACTAATTCACCCTCCCCCTCTTAGTGTGGCTGGTGTGTCCAACAATCTATGCTTAAGTGTCACCATTTTAAAAAGGTATTATGTGGAAAATTGTTAAGTGCTAGTTCTAATTAAATTGAGATCTTCAACTTGATTTTGTTGTCTAGAGAAATTACAATCTAGACCTTGCATTTAAATATGGAAAGATTTAACTTATGTTGAATGGTGTTATGTCAAACTCTATCACAATAATTAAGAATAAATGTTTATATGTTGTAAATGGTCTTAATGTGTTGTATTTTGATTTTCATATTGTTTCCATAAATGAAATATTAGACTGGTAGACCCTACTATTACAGAGAAAGTTCTCTTATGGTTATGGGTTAAATCCACAACAAAGAAATGACCTTTAAAGAGTGAAATCAATCCCAAAATTGCAACCGAGAAATATTGTAAATATCTAATAGTCGGAAAGATTGAAGCATACCGAGTTCCCAACATTTGATGAGGATCCCATGGTTGAAGCCTTTCGCTTTAACATTCCTTCCCAATAGTCTCTTTGATCACCTACTAACAATCAAGTTGACGGCTATAAAGTGGTAGTTACAAGATATCTAACTCTCATCAAAATGATTGAAAGTAAAACAATTAGTGTTCTAAGAATTTTAATGCTTAAACATAAACATCATACATTAAAACACAAATTATTAATCGGAAAAAGGTCTCTTTCTTAATGAAATGAAAAACAAGACAAAGGTAGTTACCACCTGTATCTATTGTGGCATTGATTCGGCACTGAAATTCAAGTCCCTCCACCCAGGATATTGACCATAGATAGTACCTTCATCTCCAATGCTCGTGCAAGTCCAAAGAAGATGAATGGATTCTTCTTGACAAGATATGAGGAGAAAGGAAGGATGGAAATAGGGGTTTCTAGGTCTGAGGGAATAAATCAACAAAAAGGGAAAAGGGGCTTGCAGACGAGGCAAGAAAATTCCAACATTATGATGCTTCAAGTATGATTGTTCTCTTCTATAAACTTAGGTTCATTTTATACCCTCTCCAAGTGGCTGGAGTGGTTAAAAACAATTGTATATGGGCAATAGGGGGTAAAGAACTGAGGGAATATGTGAATCCCATCCAAAAATACACAAAATGTTATTTTTTTGAACCAAATAAATGTGCAAGCACCCTGCAATGGAGAAACACATGTATGTACGTGCTCTTTATAGTTGATAGGGCACATATATGTCAAAATATTCAGTTTTTTTATGAATCCAGAGGAGGAAAAAGGGGATTAAGGTATGCAAGTGGGAAAGGGAATGGACATGATGGAACCAATGCATACATAGTGTAAATTTATGCTATGACATATGCCCCCTAATGTGTGAGGTCAGAGGAGAAATTGATGGCCAAAATACATTATAAATCGAGGAGGCAAGGATGTAGTGGGCATAGGTGAAGGTCGCCAAAATATGGTCCAAGAACAAAACCTACAACATAAAGAAAGTAATAGTACTCTCTTATTGAGGTGGACATACCCATGCTCAAGAGTGACAAAAGCATGTCCACCAAATGAAGCACATTGTGGATCCATGAAATATGTATATATAGAAGCAATGATCATGACCATGAAAATGAATACAAAATGGATCCATGTCAAAAGAGATCATATCCACAAAAGAGATAGACAATGGATCTATGTCTCAGAATCTGAGGAGGATATCTAGAAACAAGAACTGAACAAATTGATCCCCCATAAGTACTAATTTCATAGATAGGAAGTGGTACTATCCAATGAAACTTGGGCAACAACATAAAATGCGTGATGTTACTACAAACTCAAGGTATTCAAATCAAATTGTCGATGGTACAAGTCTACACTATGTGAATAGACGTGTTGAAGTCAAACACAATGAGACACTATTTGATTATTGTTCATTGATGTATACTATTAACAAACGCGAGACAATCCACCAATAATGGTAATGGGTGTCAAGGTACCTAGTAAATTTTAGAAAGTGCGAATAAATGAGATGACATTAAACACTTCTAGAATCTATCGATCAAGAGACATTGATGTATTCCCACTATTAATAGCTAGGGAACCTACAATTAATGACTACAAGCCCCAAGGTACTAATAAAGACTCTAGATTATTATCCCATAACAAGATGAGTAGAAGTTGATAGGAAGAGATCCACTAGAAGGAGGACATTAGGGCATCGTCCATCATCCAACATGAGGAACAACAAAAGGAAAAATATTCGGAAGAAATTGGATGAAAGATTGAAAGTACCCACCACCAATTATGTATCTTGCATGCACCAGATGGAATAACACATGAAATTGACCCTTTGAATAGTGGAAAAAATGAAAACTGCCAATGAAGGTGAGGAAACCACTTGTTGGACAGGCAGTCTTGAAAGCAATTTTTGCAGTTTTGATAAAGTTTTGAGGAAAACTACTAAGTATATGAAAAGTGAATGGAGGAAGAAGGAAATCTAAGAGAGGTGAAAGTACATTCACAACATGCAATAGAAAGGGTGGCTGCACTAGCACCAGTAGCGTGCATGCCATCCATTCTGACCCAACGACAGGCACAAGTAGAAGTGGAGAAAATGAGGGATAAGAAAAATATTCTGCAACAGAGGCTAGGACCATTGGAAGAAGAGGCAGTGTGGGTAATTAGAGAGTTGGCTATGGTGCAAGTTAGGGTCAAGAAAGAAACGATGGAAGCAAAGGACAAACTTACAAACTTGACCGCGCAAGGAGCATAGGAGATAACAACGACATAGGCCACAATCATCAAAGAGGTAGAGAGGGAAAAGGTAGCCTATCAAAACTTCATTTCGGCATGAAAGAGCATGAAATATGCTTGAGTGGCTTGGGATGAGCTACTGGTGAGTGTTGGGGGCCTGTTGGACAGGTAGTCTTGAAAGTAGTTTTTGTAGTTTTTATAAAGTTTTGAGGAAAAATTCTAAGTATATGAAAAGTGCACGGAGGAAGAAGGAAAGTTAGAGAGCACGCAACTAAGGCACATCTAGCAGGAAAGTGTGTAGAAGGAGGAAAGTGCGCAAAAGGAAGACAACATACAACTCAAAGAATAAAGCTCGAAGAATAAAGCCAGAAGAATAAAGAAAATAAATAAAGCATAACATGAGAATGATAACTCGACATTCCAAAAATAGAAGAACAACAGAAAAGAAGCATGAAGGATGAAAAGTAGAAGAAAGGTGTCGAACAACCAGTTAACCGAGCTATCCATGCATTCCAATGAGATATTTTTGGGATAAATAGATTAGGGTTTTTAGCCCTAGCTTTTGATATAAATATGTAACAGGTTAGGAGATTAGGGGTTCAGTCAGTTGGTTCAACTAGGTATTATTTTGATGAAGTTCGATTATGATAGATTAGGTTATGTTACAGTCTGATTGATATTGATTCCAGAGTTATTGAATGTACATTGTAACAGTTAATGGTTGAGAATGATGAATAAAGGAATAATAAAGATATGTTACATAATCATGTTTTGCTTATGTTTCTGTGTTTGATTATGAATACTATTTTCATGCATCATAGAATAACTTCATATGATAGTTAATAATGGTGCAAAGATTCATGACCGTGGAAGTAACAAAACTATATAGTAAACTGGAATACGATAAGTATAGGAATTTGAATCATGGGTAAGTTAATAACAGAACAAAACAAAGTTATGCATACAACATACTAAGGAAGAATGAATTGAATGTTTGTCTCCCATTCCCTTACCATTGTAGAATCCTGGTTCTTGTTGTCCCCATAGATAACTCGTGTGATACTTCACCTGCGGAAGTAGGTGATGCCGAAAGGCTCGGTGTCTGGTGGGTTTTGTTGGTCTTAGATAAACCGAACCATGGGTCTTAAAACTCGCACACATAATGTTAGGATATTTAGAAACTTAGGAATTAGTTAATATCTACTTGGTCTAATGTGTCGTTAGGTAAAAGTGTGTTTCTTAGTGTGTTTCTTTAGTATGCATTTGTAGTTAGGAAATCTATCTGTCACGATATGTTCCCGACATAGAGTGATTCGACGATTCATATTCTCCTCGATCTTAACGACCATTGATTCGTGGCTTAAAACCCGATTGGTCCATGACATCTATTTAAATATCATGGAGGGTTATTTTTCGAATGATCTATTGTGAGAAACTCTCTTGTAAAATCTCTATGTAATCTTTTTCTTTTGCATTAATAAACTGCTCCAAGTGGCCGTGTTGGCTGGGGTCGTGGATGTTTCCCTGTAGGGGTTTCACTACGTCAAAACATCGGTGTGTTGATATCAGAGCCTATTTGAAGACCCGCTCCTGTTGTAGATCAAGATCGTGAAGCCGAGTTGCCTCTTCTCCATTTTATTCCATTTCCATACATATATGGGCTGAGAGGAATGTTCCATTGGGTCTGTAGCACTCGTTTAATCCAAGAACAATTTTCATTTCACTCGAAATGGTTTCCCTTTTCCCAAGATACGACCATTTCAGCTAGATCTAGAGATATAAACCCTGAATACGCCCTTTTTAATTTTTTTGCAGAGTTTTATTTCAGTTGTATATTGTTTGTTTCCGGGTTGCTACTCTTTTAGATATGCATATTCTCTTTACCCCGTGCCCTGTGAAATCTCAACAAATCAGAAACATATAGGAAAATGTGCATTTTCCAGGTAAGCTAACTGAGATCTAACCCTTGTTGTCATCGGGAAGCAGAAATTTTTTCTTGTGTGAAAGGAGTTTTTTTAGCACTCTCTCCAAGGCCGACAACAACAACAAAAATTCTCTTGCTAAATAATACAATATGTTTTGCCAGCCCATTTGGTTAAAAGTTTGTTTATTAAGTAAGAGGTCTTGAGTTCAATTCTCTCTTTTAGTTACATTTTTTTGAAAATGTTCATGCTCCATTGTAAAGTGTATTTCACTTCAAGTATAAAAGTGAATCACTATAAGTAGTTTTAATATTTTAGAGTTATTTATTTTGCATGCAACTTTTCTTTTATAAATTAACTTCATTGTAAAAGTGATCCCCACTTCCTTTTATAAAAGTGGGTCACTTCATCACGTGGTCCTTTGGTTATCGTTTATGCCTTTTTAAAAAAGGGCATAACTTTCACATCCGAAGTTCGTTTTCAGTGCCGTTTTTTTAAAAACTGCCTAAATTTTCGAGATCTTTCCATACAGATCATCAGTTTCAGTTTTTAAATCCATATTATCTACATATTTAATATGGTTTTTTAAAATGATCTTTTATTTACCAACACTAACTACTTCCAATGGAAATCCCATATGGAGGATTTATTAAGAAGTAAAGGCTTGTACTGAATTACCTTGGGAAAAGAAACAAAACCTAATGATGTTGATAAGAATGTCAAATGGGCTAATAGGAATGATGAAGCACGTGGAATAATCAAAATGTCCAACTCTCCTGATTTAAGGTTCCACCTTCAACAAATTGATAAACCCAAAGAAGCTTGGGAAAAAGATTGAATCTGTGTTTGGTAAATACAATATTATTCAAGCACAACAGTTAGAAAATTAAGTACCGAATTTAAGTCCAAGTGATTTTTCTTGTATTGAAGACTATCTATCTAAGTTTAAAACAATCATAATTTTATGTGAAGAATGTAAGATAAATAAAGAATAAGATCATTGCATCTATCTTATTCTTTCTAAGCTAGGTAGTGCGTATTCTATGTTTGTATCTACCTTTTATGCCATGCAAGAGGCTCTAGGGACAACTTATCAAAAACCCACTCTTGAGAACTTTTGTGATTCTTTGATTAGAGAGAAAGATAAATTTGTACACCTTGAAGTGACCAACACTGCAGGAACCTCCAACAAAACCTTAGTCGTCCATCAGAAAGTTAAACCCAATAATCCCAAGAAGAAACATCCTCGCCACAACAACAAGCAACATAAGGCTCCCAAACCAACTCAAACAACTTCCACTCCTAATGGTGACAAAGGAGAAAAATATAAAAATAAGAAGACCCACAAACATTGCAACTTTTGTAATAAAGATGGTCACGATGAGTCCAAATGTTTCAACTATATGGCAGCTTTAGAAGCAACGATGAAGAATCACACCATCAATATTGATTCTACTTCTATTGGATTACTGAGAGGGGGGGAGAATCAGTAATAGCGTAATTATAATCCTTTTTATTCAAATAATCCAAGTGTTATATCAATGTAGAATTATTATCCAATAATGAGAAATAATAAATGAACATTCACACACATACACAGTACACCAGTGTTTTNCCCTAGTTTCTCAGGCTACAACCCGAGGGAAGCTCCAACTCCCAAATTCTCTGGCTACAACCCCCTATGTTCTCCAGCTGCAACTGGAAGGTGGCTACAACCACCTGTCCTTGCCCCGTCCAACCGCTCTGAAGTAGAATTAGAATGATGGAACCACTGTCACACTATCACTGTGAGATATACCACTGTAAACCTGTACCAATAAACCTAAACCATGCATAAACCACGCATCAACCTGTACATCAACCTGTAATCAACATGTACCATAAACAAATGCATCAACCATGCACCAACCTGTACCATAAACAAGTGCATCAACCATGCACCAACCTGTACCAAACAATTTGTAATCAACCTATACCATAAACAAGNTGGTGTATATGATCACATACCTTCAAACCTTCCTTAACTTTAAACAACAAGAGACTATCATTTTCATCAAACTTTTCTTTAGTCTCACATGACTAGTTTTGGACTAGTCAACAACCCTAACTTGAAATAATCATAACTTTGTACTTGTAATGAATGAAGATATGAAATTGATACACAATGTTATTTAGTGTTTTTAATGAAATTCCTCCAGGTTTCACTACTTTGAACCTCTCATAAAAGGAGTTATAGCAAAAATGGCATACCTTGCTGAATTCTGGCTTATTCTAGAGAGCGACCTTGTAGAGCGTGCCCTGCACGGAATATTTGTTGAATAGATATGAAATGTTACACCGAATACTACAGATTGTAATCTAACCAACACATCTGGTATTACTGAATTTGGATATGTTATGAATAAGTTATGACGTTTTTACCCGAAACACTTGTTTTTGACTAGTTTCAGGACTAGCCACAAACCCTATTTTTCACGGAGTGTAACTCCAAAAATACAACGACCCACAAGTTGAATTTTTTACCACAGATACTTGGATATGTTTCCTAAATTTCATAGCAATTTCACGGTCTGAATAATTCTAGAAAAAAAATTATTGTGAAAATGGTGAGATGACCTATAAATAACATACCTTAGAAAGCATCATCAAAATAATTTATCCTTCCTTGAGTTCCAGCCTTCTTTTCTTCACCTTCCCTCAGAAATTTGGCTTAGATATCCTTTGGTTACCTCAGACACATATAGGTATTCAATATGCTCAAGTGTGTCTGAAATGAGAGAGGCTTGCCTCTTATTTATACTCTCCAAGTAGCTTCCTTAAAAACATCTTCTAGGTCACTTTGCCCACTTTCCTTATTTTAGGGTTAACCCACTTCTAATTTCTCCATTAAATTAATTATTTAAATACTTTATTTTGTATTCACTTTGAATTATAATACACTCATAAATTCACTTTATTATTTACCTTCTAAAATCTATTAAACCACTTTGACCTTTTGGGGCTTCTAGATGACATAAGAGGGTCCTCTAACTTCGTAAGGCCATAACTCTCAAACCGTGAGGAGTTATGTGACGTTCCACATACCACCAGAAATGGAATGAAATGTACCATCCATATAGAATAGTATTACCTACAAATATATCAAAAATAATACCATTATCCATCAACCAAACTTGGGTCCATTACCCAAACCTGGGTTCTCCAACTTCTCATGTCCATAACTCTCTAACTATGAGGAGTTATGTGACGTTCCACACACCACCGAAAATGGCATGACAAGCACTATCCATCTAGGATAGTTTCAAGGACAAATTCACTGACCTTTATCTCATTATTCCACAAATAAGCATGGGTTCTCTAACCATACTTCTAGGATAACTTAATCCACAAAGCGTCTTCCCGTGAGGAATTTCACCATAAGTGATCAGAATCTGGACCAGGGGTCAAATTTTAGCCCAAAAATGAAATTGTTCAGAATCACTTCAAAATGGACGAGTGCGTAGGAATTGTCGTCACGAACCCAATGCACTTTGAATGGGGTCAAACATACATCATATGAGAGAGATATCGCATTCTTTTGGATTTGCCAAATAGACAAAAAATAATGCCGACTGTACAGTCCGTACAACTGACGTGGCTAGGTTTTACAGATGATGTGGAATGATGGTGATGTGGCAAGCGATGAATGGAAATTTAATTGGAAGACATGTGGATGAATGGGGTTTCGACACGTGGCATATTTTTGTCAAATGGTATGGTGCCACGTGGCCTAGGCGTGGGCTACCATGTGGCACCGTGATTGAGTATGGTGTTTAAAATTTATGGAGTCCATGGAATTAAACCCCGGACCTCCCCAAAGGTGGATCGCCTTCGCATAGCATGGGCTACCACTGGCCCACGTGTTGGTGCTTATTATATATATGCGTTAAGTTTTATTTAAATTTGCATGTATTGTTGTATGGTGTGGGGTCCGGGATGGGGCTTAGCCCCAACCCCCGTTTTTTATACACACCACATGTGATCCTTTTCCAAACGGAGTATATGCATTGTTTTTTTCAAACGGTTACCTCCCCACACACTTGACACTTGTCAAGCCCACAAACCGACTTGCAATGAAAGCCCATTTTTGGCGCGGGACGTGGACACATGGGAACCCACGCGTACAACACCTCCGTGGTTTGGGGGCTAGGTTTCCTAACCGTTCTACATTTTTGCGCATTTTGTATAGATGTGCGCGTGTGCTGGGTTTAGGCACGGGAAACTCCTAGAAGCCAGGTTACTCACACAGGAGGTGCGAATTGGCGAACCAGAGACAACAAGCTTGAAGGAGGAAAATGGCAGGAGGCCTAACTTCTTCATTTTTTGGCCAACTGAGGTGCAGAAAAAGCCCAGCTAGGGGTTTTTGGATGTTCTGAATCCATTGGAACAGTTTTCAAAGGCATTTGGAAACTTATTTTTCAGTTTTTTCTACTTTTAAGTTTCAGGGAGCTCTAGGGAGCTTGGGTCTACCATTGAAGGAGGCCATGCTCAGATGAGCCCAAGTTTATTTTCTGTGACTGAATAGTCATTTTTGACTAATTTTTATGCTCTAAACACATTGGGACAAGTTTCATAAGCATTTGAGTACTTTTACAGGTGTTTTTTCCACAAGGAAGCTCAGGGAAGCTCAAGGCCACCAATAGAAGAGGTCATGCCCAGATGAGCCATGGTCCATTTTTAGAGTTCTAATAGTCATTTTTGGGGGTTTTATGTATTTTGAACCCAATGGTACAGTCATTAAATCCATTGGAGTTGAGCACCAACTTGTAAATGAATCTTTGACAAACTAATCCTAGAGAGCCTAGTCCATTGATGGAGGCTCAAGGAGATGTAGCTCAATTGGGGGTGAACTCCTTTATCATCTTGTTATTGTTGTGAGTTTGCTGGTTATTATTTGTTGCAGGTCATTTGTTGTGGTATTATTTAAACAACATATTTAACCTTTTAAAATCCTCACACATAAACACATAAAGGAAGCCTAAACTTGACACATAAAACCTCTTGCACAACTATGACATAGAGCAAGGTCCTGAAGTTTATTTTAATGGAGTAGTGATCCAAATTATTTTCGGCACGAAATGAGAGCGGAGATATAATAAAGAAATGCACAGAGATATTGCGTATATCCAGT
>JASDQU010439238.1:35535-62973 GCA_032191745.1 Picea mariana
CATTGATCTGCGAAGTATGGATGTCAGTGATAGAGACCTGTGTGAGAGTTAACACTACAAGACAAAATTCCTTGTCTTCTAGAAAACTTAGGATACAAATATGCGCTATGTAGTGCTAAGATTTCTTTTTTTCACTTTACACCATAACTTTATTTTCCTAAGCTAAAATAATCAAGTAAGGGGTATTTTGACATCCCTTTCAATTTTCTTTAGACCAAAAATCACTAACCTATCTCCTACCTAGATATATAACACATTAATCTAGCTTAGACTCTTGGATTAATTATTACTCTAACCTAACTACTTTGGCCAAGATTAAACAGTTTGACCAAACTTATTCTCTAACCTATCAACACAAATTTAAAAAGTTTGATCATGATTAGACAATATGATTCAAACTAAATTTATTTTTGATGGGATTTTCTATTTTTTATTTTCTTTCTTTCTTTTATACCCTCTTTTCATTTTTTTCATTTTTATCTTTTTCTTTTTAGTTTTTGTAAATCATTTGCAGAATGAAATATTATTTACAATGTAAAATGACTGGAAGAAGAAATTTCAATCACCAAGTGATACTATGAAATATAGGGTTATAACAGATCCCATTTCTGGGCTTCGAAAACACATTATCCTCATAATCTGTTAAATCATAAGCTCTTTTTCATAGGGCATGCCTCACAAGGTAAGGTCGTTCCACATCAGATTAAATTTTCCCTCCCCTAAAGCATCATTGTCCTAGTCATAGACTAAGACAAGATCTCCATCGAAAAATATCCTTAGGCGGACATGCTTATCATACTAACTCTTGACACATTTCTTATGTGGCTCATTCGTCATGGAAGCATCACGATGCTACTCATCGAGATGTTCCAAGTGAACAAGACATGCTTCTAACTTCGTCATGTCTGGAAGAAGCTCAATATCAATGCTTAGTGAGGGAATTTCACATTGAATTGGTAAAACTGGCTCAGCTCCGTGAACTAGTTGGAAAGGAGAGAAGCCCGTAGCAGTCTTGACCGAATTTCAATACACCCATAATGTCAGATAAAACATCAAATGCCAATTTGATTTTCTCGCATTGATAGTTCACATAAGGATGATCTTGAGAGACTTGTTGACGATCTCTACTTGACCATTCATCTGAGGGTAATAAGGAGACAAATGCTCCTATTTGAAACCTAACTTCAGTGCTAATTTTGATATCATTCATTTCTGGAAGTCACTGCCATGATCAATGACAATCTCTTTCAAAACTATGAACCTGGTAATGATTTGATTGAAGATGAAAAACATTGAAGTATTATCGTCATTTGAAAACATAGGCATGGTCTCCGCCCACTTTGTAAATTAGTCGACAACCACGATAATGTAACGATGGCCCCTATCCAAAGGTGGATGGCATGTTGTGAAATCTACCCCCCACTTGGTGAAGGGGCCGATGGTGAAGACTAGAAATAAAGGCACATGATTCACCCACATTTTCCTAGAAAAGACTTGACAAGGGTGACATGTTTGACCGTTACAATAAAATCCTTGAAGATTGTTGGCCAAAAGTATCCGGCGGGCATTGCAATATCCCAAGTTATAATCCCCTCAATTATAATATAATTGTGCAAATATTAATTAGGCTTGTGAGCCGATATGTTTGGGAGGGATATCCCATATGAATTGATATGGCCAAGGGCCAAGCTATGTAAAATGCACATTAAAATAATTAATAAATATAAATTGTTGGTTGTAGTACAAGCGAGACGGTAATGACGAGGGGATATGATTCCACGAGAGAGGGGGATAAAGAGGGGTCCAAGGGGTTACCCATTTATATTAATTCATCCATTTCATTATAATGTTTATTCACCTTTGAAATGTCAATAGAGATATTAAAGTGATGTAAGAGTGGTAGGCGGGAAAGTCCAACTCACTAATTTATGAAAACATGGCCTAAGTACATCTACTTTTTGGGAAATGTGTGAGTCAAGTTTGCATGAGAAGAAAGGGAAATTCGAGTTCATTCTTGGGGGCAATTTTTTATGTTGGTTTTGGAGAGCATGAAGGAGGATGAGTGCTGGAAAAATAGCACCAGCCATGGTATGTTTGAGAACAACTATTGTTTGGCTGAGTTTCATGCTGAAAATGAGGTTGTAGGCCTATTATGAAGGCCATATGTTCGTGAGTGACATTTCCTATTAAAGAAATGGATCAAGAGCCTTGAAAAGGTTGTGTGAACACTCGTGGTATAACAGAGAATTCCTAGAGTCCCCAACTGTGAGATTTCCTATCTAAATGAGTGCACTGGAGTCCGGGAGGGAAGTGGCAAGGCTTGAGGGACTGTGTGTAGTGAAGGGGGATCCCTTTCCTTAGGTTGTGTGGGTTGAGGGGAAAGAGAGAGCTGGTGGATTGGAATTTTTTGAGGACTAGAACTTGAGTAGTGGGATGTTGAATTATGGAGAGTGGAAAGCCAAGAGGGCCATACCCTCTTGTGGACTCATAGCCCCACCTCGGGGGTGGATTGTTATTGAGATTTAGAAAAACAAGCCTATGAATGGGAGGATCGTCCCCTGTACACAAGAAATCAGTTCAACAATTTTAAAGATAAGTTTTTTGTTGTGTTTTAAATGTTAATTTCGTTGGGTATATGTTTAATTTTGAATGTTCTTGCTATGTGCTTGAATGGCTGCATTCTGGTTTTGATTTATGTTGTTATATGTATGGATAAATTAGCATGTGTTTGATGCAAATTTTTATGGTATGAGAAAGAAAAATTTGGGTTTGTTGTGTTGGGTTCTTTACAATTGGTATCATAGCTATAGGTTACAACATTGGGCCTAGAGGTTCTGCTACAACACAAACACATATTTTGTTATGTTTTAATTGGGTAGTGAATTTGTGGAATTGGGAAAAGTCCCCAATTATTGGGTGTATTTTAGCTTAAATGAACATGGTTATGTTGATAATTGGGATTGAGCAAGAGGGTTTTCATCCTAGAGGCCGAAATAAACCAAATATGTGGCAACAACATAGGTGTTTGGGGGTGAAACTGAGTTCTCCTAGTTGGATAAATCGTGGTTAAAATACCTTGAAATCCAAGTTTTGGTGTTTGATTTCCATTGCAAAGGTTGGTTTGATGTTCGAGAGGTTGAAATTCATCTTAGACAATCGAGTTGGGCATTTTCGTGACAATTGTGAGCTCGAAAATCGACTAAGTGTTGAAAGTGTCAGAGTTTCCGATACAATTCATATCAATAAGGAAGGATGATCTTTCATCGATGACATCAATATCTATATGCTCACCAAAAATTAGCTTCATATTTGTTGGTATGGGTCCTAAAAACACAAAATGGCTATAAATGAAGTTCTACTATAACTTGGCGGTACGATGTCTGTTGGAATTCAAATTTTAACAGAAAATAGTTGACATCAATATTCACATGCTCACAAAATTTTAGAGTTATATTCATCTGTTTAATTCCCCGAAAGGTAAAAATACATTCAGGTCGAGAAGGGCTACTCAAATCCCCCATACCCAGACATTTTATGTTTGTTGTATATGAAATGTTTTGGAATTTTATGGGAATTTTTTTAAGAGATTAAATGATATGATTATTTATTGGTGTGAACCATGTTTACTCTTACATTGTCCTCTTGAAAGAAGGAGGCTACATCCCACATACCTTTGAAATTATATGAAAGCTATGCATAGATTATTGTGTAACCATTGTAAATATTTTTGAAGATTATTGTGAGGTATTTACCTCTATTGTATGATGGATTGTGTCATGTTTTGGCCTCAATACTCTGAGTTGCTTTTTTTACAAGGCTTTATTCCATTTTGTATAACCATGTATTAGTGAGTAATGAGGTAAGAGGTCTATAGATTAAATAATGATTAGGAAAGAACCTTGTAGATTAAAAAAAATATTTTCCTTATGTTTAATATGACCCTAATGATCATGGATTCACACTTCTAATCAAGGGAGAAGGTGTTATGTGCATGATATTAAGGACCTTAACCTTAAATCCCATGACAGTCCTCTTTTGGAGAGAAAAAGACCTTCATCTAAGAGATTCTAGGGAATTGATGAGTTGAAATGATTAAGGAACTTTTGAAATAGAGTTAGTATTTGAATCATATGTTTATGATTATTGTAATTTGGTTATGCTATCTATGCTTAAGTGTCACCATTTTAAAAAGGTATTATGTGGAAAATTGTGAAGTGCTAGTTCTAATTAAATTGAGATCTTCAACTTGATTTGGTTGTCTAGAGAAATTAAAATCTAGACCTTGCATTCAAATGTGGAAATATTGACCTTATGTTTACTAGTGCAATGCCAAAATCTATCATAATAATTAATAATAAGGGTTTCTATGTTGTAAATGGTCTTAATGTGTTTTTATATTTATTTTCATATTGTTTCCATCAAAGAAATGTTAGACTGGTAGACCTTATTGTTACAAAGAAAGTTATCTTATGGTTATGGGTTGAAGCCACAACAAAACAATGACCTTTAAAGAGTGAACTCAATCCTAGAATTGCAACCGAGAAATCTTATAACTGACTAATAGTCGGAAATAGAGAAGCATATTGGGTTCCCAACGTTCGATGATGATCCCATGGTTGAAGCCTTTTGCTTCAACATTCCTTCCCAACAATCCCTTTGATCACTTGAAAACAATCAAGTTGACAAATACAAAGGGGTAGTTACAAGATAACTAACTCTCATCAAAATAATTGAAAGTAAAACAATTAGTGCTCTAATAATTTGAATGCTTAAACATAAACATCATACATTAAAACACAAATAATTGATGGGAAAGAGGTCTCTTTATTAATGAATAATAAGACAAAGGTAGTTTTTACCTATATTTATTGTGGCATTACTTCGAAACTGAAATTCAGGTCCCTCCACATAGGCTATTGACCATATATAGTACCTTCGAATCCAATGCTCTTGCAAGTCCAAAGAATATGAATGGATTCTTCTTGACAAGATATGAGGAACAAGGAAGGCTGGAAATAAGGGTTTCTAGGTTTGAGGGAATAAATCAATAGAAAGGGAAAAGAGGCTTGCATACAGGGTAAGATAATTCCAACATTATGATGCTTCAAGTATGATTGTTCTCTCCTCTATCCTTAAGCTCATTTTATTCCCTCTCCAAGTGGTTGGAGTGGTTACAAACAATTGTATATAGGAAATAGGGGTCCAGGAACTAGGGGGGCCCGTGAAACCCACCCAAAAATATGAAAAATATTATTTTTTGAGCCAAATAAAGGTGCACGCTCCATGCAATGGAGAAACACACATATATATTCACTTTGTATAGTTGACATGGTGGGTATATTTAACAAAATAGATCTTTTTTATGAATCCAGAGGAGGAAAAAGGGATTAAGGTATTCAAGTGGGAAAGGGAATGGACGAGGTGGAACCAATGCATATGTGGTGGAAATTGATGCTATAATAGATGCCCCCTAAATTGTGAGGTCAGAAGAGCAACTGGTGGTCGAAATACATTATAAATCTAGGAGGTGAGGATGTAGTGGGCCTAGGTGAAGGTCGCCAAAATCCAGTCCAAGAACAAAACCTACAACAAAAAGAAAGTAATAGTACTCTCTTCTCGAGGCGGACATACCCATGCTCATGAGTGACAAAAGCATGTTTTCCAAATCAAGCACATTGTGGATCCATGAAATATGTATATATAGAATCAATGATCATGGCCACAAAAATGAATACACAGTGGATCCATGTCAAAAGAGATTATAGCCTCGAAAGAGATACACAGTGGATCTATGTCTCATAATCAGAGGAAGATATCTGGAAACAAGAGATGAACAAACAGATCCCCCACAAGTACCAATGTCATAGAGAGGAAGTGGTACTATCTAATATAACTCAAGAAACAACATAAAAGAGGTGATGCTACTACAGATCCGAGGTGTTCAAATCAAACCGCTTATGGTATGAGTCTACACTATCTGAATAGATATGTTGAAGTTGAACACAATGAGATGCCATTTTATTATTGTTCATTGATGTATACCAGTAACGAACGCGAGACAACCCACCAATATTGATAATGGGCGTCAAGGTACCTAGTACATTCTAGAAAATGTGAATAAATGAGATGACCTCAAACACTTGTAGAATCAATCGATCAAGGGACATTGAGGTATTCCCACTTTCAATAGAGAGGGAACATTCCATTGATGACTTCAATCCCCAAGGTACTAAAAACGACTCTAGATCCCTATCCCAGATCAAGATGAGATGAAGTTGATAGGAAGAAATCCGCTGGAAGGAGGGCATTAGGGAATCACCCATCATCCAACACGAGGAACAACAAAAGGCCAAATATTTGGAAGAACTCAGATGAAATATTGAAAAGACCCACCACCAAGTACATCTCTTGCGTGCACTAGATGTAATAGCACACGAACGTGACTGTAGCATCCCCAAACCCAAGTTGCGCCATGCCCACACAAAATTTTCCTCTCTGATACTAATTAATTAACTAAATGGCTTGCATATGACCACAAGTATGCAATTATACAACAATAATACATATACATATACATATAAACACACACACACACACACACACACACACACACACACACACACACACACACACACACACACACAATTACAACATAACATAATTAAACACACAATAAACATCAAATACACATAAAAATACACTTATATTTGAATCAAGTCACCAAATGGCTGCAGACCTTAGATGTTCCTCCCAACCATAGACTCTGTTGTTCATAAAATTTCAGCAACAGGTCACCCCAAAGCTGGGACTAAGACTCCACCAAGGAAAAGGATTCCTTAACCAGACTAAGGTTTAACATACTACAAAACTAAACTTAGGCCAAGGTGCCAACTATAACAACCATTCCCATCTCATAACCTCTTATTCCCTACAACCTGTCCCACCCTAGGAAGTGTACCCCTTCTCTGCTCACCAATCCTTCATATATCCCATTTCCCTTCCAAGATTCAAGAAAAGGACATACCTAAAGTCTAAGAACTTTGTAGCACTTGGAGAACAAGAATTACCTCATATTTTGCAACACCCACCAACCCAACATACATGGAAATAATATCAACAGTTCTCTCACCTAGAGAGAATACTCACGGGCTTGAAAACCCGCTTCTTCAAACCAAACCACCAAGGAATTATTGAGCACATTTAGCTGCAAAATATCTCCAAGTACATGTACCAATGATGGATGGAAGGAAGGTACAAATGGTAAGATTGACTATGAGAATGATGAGAATGATTGGGAAAATACACTAANTAATGTTCCCTTGGCTTAGCCGCTCTTTATAGACTCTTAGCCTCCTTTCCCTCTAGTAGAGTTCTAGCCCCCCATACTCTTTTTGTCTTATTGGTCTGCATCAATGATGGATTTTATTAATAGTGGATTTTATTAGAAGTGAAGTGGAATTACTAGATTCAATTTGCAACGCGATGATATTTTCAGCAAGCAACAAGTTACAGAGTGAACCGCGACAAAGTGTGTGGAATATTGTGCAGATGAAAATATGTAGGGCACCTTGAGCCAGTGCGACGAATGGTGTGGTGGATTGTGACAAGATGAAGTTTGAAGTAGAATGCGATATAATGAGTCACCAGGGGCACTTGCAGTCTCATGGGGTGATTTAGTAAGCACACTACAGGACGAGTGCGACAGGATGAAGACTTATGATTTGAGTTTTTCTCTATGGTTCTATCTGTGCAGTGGATGCTTTGTAAACCAGAATGAAATTATTGAATCATTCTTCGGGAGATGCTCAGATAATATGGAGCACAGTCATAGGAAGACTTGGTCCATTTGATTTAGTCAAAGTTTTTCCACATTGTAACAATCATGCGTCCACATACTTTATTTAGACAAAATTTCAATTGACAGGATTTTGATATGGTCAAAGTTTGTCCGCAATATAATCGTCATACCTTATTTAGAAAAGATCACTAGTGACAAGATTTTAATATAGTCAAAGTTTGTCCACATTGTAATAGTTACACATCCACATATAGGAAGGTGAACTCAGGAAAATTAGTATAAGTATGTATGTGCTCTAATAGTAGATGTGCACATGAAGTGAGGTGGAAGATGATACTATAATGGTTCATAGGAACATAAATGTAAATTTGTCAAGATGTGTTAAAATATTTAGTGGTGTAACAATTTTTTCTAAGTTTAGGGTGATAGGGTGGTGTTAGGGTGAGTTGAATCTCACTGAGGATCGGTGTCCTCATTTTTGTAATAGGTTGGTGCTTGAGAGGATTGGTGTCCTCATTATCCGTGACAGGTTGATGCCTGAGAGGATTGGTGTCCTCGTTATCAGTGACAGGTGAGTGTATTTTGAGCTAAAAAATTATAAATTGTAAGTTGGTGCTTAAAGAAGAACATAAAGAATATGTTATGTGGTTTTTTCCTGCATTGGGTTTCCATGTAAAACTCCTTGTGGACTGTTTTCACTGTGCTATTTTTATTTCTTCTTTTATTTTTCATTAAGTGTGCACTTCTAATAAATTAGATGGATATTTTGATTTCTACTTGTATCTATCATTAAGTGCACATTTCTAAATAACTTAACTGGTTGTAAAGAAAGAAAAATACAGAAGGTTAATGAAATATTGTTCACCCCCACCTCTCAGTATTGTTGTGAGTATCAACAATTGGAATCAGAGCACAGGTTCCTTCAATAACATTCTAATAGCAGGAAGGAAGATCACATATAATGTATGGCCAATGAAGATTCTTTTTCAACCAGACCTCCTCTATTCAATGGAACAAATTTTGGATTTTGGAAAATCAGAATGAATACCTACTTGATGTCTCTTGGTATGGAAGTCTATTAGAGTGTGGTAGATGGTTATAAAATCCTAACTACTCTTCCAACTAATGAATCTAGTAAGAAATATTACTATAGTAATGAAAAGCTATGAATTTTATCCAAGGAGGACTTGCAGAAACAAAAATTGTTAAAGTAATGCAATTGGAATCCGCAAAGGAAATATGGGACAAACTAGTAAAAAGTTATGAAGGAGATGAGAAAGTAAAGTTGGCCAAACTTCAAGCTCATAGAATGTAGTTTGAAAGCCTAAGAATGAGTGAATATAAAAATATTGCAGGTTTCTTTCTTAGAGTTGATGAGATTGTAAACACCATGAAAGGGATAGGAGAGGAAAATAAAGAAGCTATGGTAGTTCAAAAGGTACTGAGATCTCTTCCCTCAAGACTTGATGCAAAGGCTTCAGCTATAGAATAAATGCATGAACTAGAAAAAATAATTATGGATAGGCTCCATGGAACTTTGACTGCTTATGAGATGAGAACTAGGAAAGAACAACAAGATCTAAAGGATTCAATCTTCAAAGCATAAGTCAAATCATCAACATCTTAAGATCATGATTCATCAGAGCATTTATCAGATGAAGAAGAAGCTAAATTTGTGAGGAAGCTAAAGAGAGGCTCTAGAAAATATAAAGGTGTGTTACGATTTAAATTCTTTCATTGTGGTAAAGTTGGTCATTTTGCCTCTAAATGTCCCTTTAAAGGAAATAACACTAATGAAAAGGAAAGAAAAGGAAAGGATAAACCTAACAATTTTAAAAAGTATTTTAAAAGGAATCGTTTTTATTCAAAGGAGGATAACAACTCTGATGAAGAAGAAGATGAGCGAGATCTAATTCAGGATGAAAAACTTCTCATGGATTTGGAACAACACAAATCTGATCTAACATAAACAAAAGAGTGTGAAGTCGTAGTAGATATGGAAGGACAACGCATTAGTGCTCTGGAGGAAATATCCTGACTGAAGAAAAATAATAGACTAAGAAAAGAACAATTGTAGGTTTACAAATACAAAGACAATAAGGTCAATGAATAAATAGTCATCTTAAAAATTCAGCTAGAAGAAGCCAACATAAAGGAAGAAGTATTGATAAATCAGATAAAATAAAAGGAGAATATCTGTGACAAACTAGAAGCATAAATAGTTTCCTTAAGAAAATATCTCAAGACTCAAATGAAATTTATAAAAGGATCTGCAACTCTAGATAAAATTTGAAGCAATCAAAGATCACTAGATGACAAGACATGGGTGGGATATAAGGAAAGTCAAAAAACTGTCAAAGGTGAGTCAAGCACCATCATGACAACCACTGAGAAGCCTACAAGCTATGAAAATTCTCTCAAGGGAAACAATAGTCAGCCTAACCAAGAAAAAGATGAAAAGAAGAAGCAGTTAGAACTAAATAAGCCCAACTATGAAGAAAGTAAGCAACAAGTTGCATGAATCATATCAAGTTGGCATACAAAGACCGATTCCTACAAGTGAGTTTTTCATTCCAAGGCATCCAATTTTTTTTCAATGGATATTGTTTCTCTTGTGGAAACTTTGGACATAGAAGTGTAAGTTGCATATTTTTTAGATATAACATAAGTTTAGGCAAGATATTCAACAAACCTCAAAAGGATATTGTTCAAAATTCTTTCAATAATTCATTCTCTCCTTTACTAAACGACCCTGAATGCCACACATGCAATAATTTTGGACACAAGGAAAGTGAACGCAGAAGCAAGTTGTTGCCTATCTTTAGAAAAAATAGACAAGAATATTTTACCAAGGTTTGGAGGAAGAAAAATAAGAGTGAAGAAAATTGCAGACTAGCTCTATATGCCAAAAATCAAGAAAATCAATGGTACATTGATAGTGGCTACTCCAAGCACATGACAAGAGACCAAAGTAAATTTGATTTATTAAATGAAGAAAAAAGTGGTAATGTCAATTTTGGAAACAATATTCCAACCATCATCAGAGGAAAAGGATTTGTTGTATTAGATCAAGATAAAAAGGGAAAGAATAAAGCTCAAAATGTGTTGTATGTTGATGGTCTAAAATATAACTTATTAAGTGTAAGTCAAATGTGCGACCAATGACACAATGTTCTTTTTCATTCAAGAGGCTATAAGGTAATGGATGTGAATACTGAGAAGTTTGTTGTCAAGGTAGTCATAACTTCACGGAATGTATATGTTCTAGGAGAAGGAAAAGAAAAATGTTGCATTGGTAAAACTGATGAGAGTTGGATTTGGCACAAAAGATTAGGTCATCTTAGTTTTGATAAACTTGTTAAGCTAGGAAGAAAATATGTTGTGAGAGATATTCCTAAGATCTTTGAACTTGAGAATATTTTTTGCAAGTCATGTCAGTTTGGAAAACAATCAAGAGTTCAATTCAAGGCAAGATAACACTCCACCACTAGACCTCTTGAGCTGATTCATACAAATCTTTGTGGCCCTACGAGTACACAATCTCCTTGAATTGAAATTAATTTCATTATATTAATTGATGGCTATACTAGAATGGCTTGGGTTGTATTGTTGAGGCATAAATACAAGGCTTTGAAAAATTCAAAATCTTCAAAGCACAGGTAGAAAATGAAATGGACTTAAAAATCAAATGTATAAGGTTAGACAGAGGAGGAGAATTCACATCTGATGAATTCAACAGTTTTCGTGAAAAGAATGGGATCAAAAGACAATTTGTTATTTCCATAACCCCTCAATAGAATGGAGTAGTGGAAAGGATGAACATAACAATTCAAGAAATGGCTAGGGCCATGCTTGATGAATCATAAGTACCCAGAACCTTTTGGGGAGATGTTTTTCAATTTGTTTTCAACATTCTCAATAAGGCACACATAAGAGTAAATAGTGACAAAACCCCCTATTAACTATGGCATGGTAGACCAACATCAATAAAACACTTCAAAATTTTGGGTAGAAAATGCTACATTAAAACAAATGAATACAACTTAGGAAAGTTTGAATCTAGAGCTGATGAAGGTATCTTGTTAGGATACTCCTCTAGAAGTAAATGATGCAAGTGCTACAACAAAAGACTCCACAAGATAGTTGAGAGTATAGATGTAAAGGTAGATGAAGGACCATTTCATCCAGTAAGACACTTGCATCATGATGAGCCACAAGATGACAACATGAATGAGGATCAACAAACAAAAAATTCAGAAGAAGAGAAGAGAATGGAAACATCACAACCAAAGACTCCATCAAGGTATGTTCAAAAACATCATCTAGAAAGTCAGATTCATGGAAATAAGGAAACATGTGTACAAACTAGAATAAAAATTATAGAAACATCTACCTAAGAAAATTTTGCACTGCTATCCATGATTGAAAGTCAAAATTTTGCGCAAGAAAGTCAGGATGACCATTGGGTCAAATCCACAAATGAAGAACTCGAGAAAATAGAAAAAAACAAGACATGGGATCTTGTGCCAAGACCAAGTGACAAGAATGTAATTCACACTAAATGGGTATACATAAGAAATTTAAATGAAGATGGATAGATAGTCAGAAACAAGGCTATATTGGTATGCAAAGAGTATGCTCAAGTCGAAGGAGTGAACTTTGATGAAATTTTTTCCCTGTTGCAAGAATTGAAGCTATCAGGATGTGTTTGGATTTTTCATGCCACGGAGAATTCAAATTCTACCAGATGGATGTCAAAAAAACATTCTTTAATGATGATCTTGAGGAAGAAGTTTATGTGGAGCAACAAGAAGGTTTTCTAATATCTGAAAAAAAAGGATTATATCTGTTGTTTAAAGAAATATCTATATCGTCTAAAACAGGCTCCAAGAGCTTGGTATTATAGACTCGACATGTATCTGTACCAACAAGGTTTTAAAAAGGGAACAACTTGTAGGCAAGTTTCAGTCCAATCCCAAGGAAAATCTTGTTCTTGCAGTCAAAAGAATATTCAGGTACTTGCAAGGCACTATTGATTATGGATTATGGTATCCCAAAAACACAAAACTCATTCTCAGAGCTTATATAGATACAGATCGAGAAGGAAGTATTGATGATAGAAAAAGCACTATTGGAGGTGCATTATTCCTTGGATTTTTTTTAGTATCTTGGCTCATCAAGAAACAAACTTCTATTTCTCTCTCTACAACTAAAGCGGAGTATATAGCTGCAACATCCTGCTGTGCACAAGGGTTGTGGATAAATACCATTCTCAAGGATATTCAAGTTCCCTATGATTAACCTGTTTCTATCATGTGCAAAAATATAAGTGTTATTGATCTCTCCAAAAATTATGTTCAACACTCTAAAACTAAGCATATCCCCATCAAGTATCACTTTCTCAAAGAATAGGTTCATGATCATGTGGTTAAATTAGAATATGTTCCTTCCAAAGAGCAGATTGCAGATATATTTACCAAGCCATTACCTAGGGAATCCTTTGAATACCTCATAGAGAAGTTGGGAGTCCTTCCCACTCCTCATTTAGTTGCATAAATCTTCATGATAGGTTGGAGGCTGTTGAAATACCTATCAGCCTCAAGGGGAGCAACACAAGAAATTGAGAAGTAGGCAATACAACATTCTGATAGGGGGAGTTACTCCAAGGATGCGACAATTCCCTTTTCCATTTATGTAAAAGGGGGATAAACATACAATTGCATCAAAGAGGATCATACAACAAGGGGGAGTGAAGGTCAAAGGAACATACTAACAGGAGGACCAACTCAACAATACGATTTTCCATCAATGACAAAGGGGGAGTTTGTTGAGTATATATTTTCATTGATGTCAACATGGCGCACAAGTAATGAAAGTGCATGGAAGGCTTGAAGTACACACGTAAAATATGGCACAAAGTTGGTGCACAAGTAGAGGAAGTGCGAAAAAGGCCTGTAGAGGAAGTGCATGGAAGGCTTGCAAAGGAAGTGCGTGAAAGGATACTTTCTACTGTACTATTGAAGATCCACATGAAATGGAACACCTACAACAAATTGTGAAAGGTTGAAAATAGAAGTGAAAGGGAAGGATTGAAGGATGAAGGGATCAATGACACAAAATAAATCAGAAAAGTAATTGAGTCTACCAAGAGTATCAAAGAATATGAGGATAACCTACGATGCAGTTCAAAAGTGGAGTGGAATACGAAAAAATTCCCTTATACATGATTGTGGAATGACTTGTGGATTTTTATGTCGTAGCACAACGATGTTTTGAGCAAGAAACAAGTGACAGAGGGAACTACAATGAAGTGTGTGGAAGATTGCGTAGATGAAAATATACAGGGCACCTTGATCCAATGCAAGGAATGGTGTGGTGGAGTGTGACAAGATGAAGTCTGAAGTAGATTGTGACATAACGAGTCACCAGGGGCACTTGCACTCTGGTGGGGTGATTCAGTAAGAACATTGCAATACGAGTGCGACAGGATATAGACTTGTGATTTGAGTTTTTCTCTCTAGTTCTATCTGCACAGTGGATGCTTTGTAGACCAGAATGAAATTATTGCATCATTCTTTAGGAGAGGCTCGTATAATCTGGAGCACAGTCAAATGAATAATTTGGAGCACAGTCATAGGAAGACTTGGTCCATTTGATTTAGTAAAATTTTTTCCACAATGTAACAATCATGTGTCCAAATACTTTATTTAGACAAAATTGTAACTGACAAGATTTTGAAATGGTCAAAGTTTGTCCACAATATAACTGTCATACCTTATTTAGACTAAATCACGACCGATAGGTTTTTTATATGGTCAAATTTTGTCCATGTTGTAATAGTTACTCGCCCACATACATGAAGGTGAACTCAAGAAAATTAGTATAAGTATGGATGTGCTTTGATAGTAGATGTGCACGTGAAGTGAGGTGGAAGATGATTATGTAACAATTCATAGGAACAAAAATGTAAATTTGTTAGGATGTGTTAAAATATTTAGTGATGTAATTGATTTTTCTGAGTTTAGGGTGAGTCAATGTTCATTGAGGATTGGTGCCCTCATTTGTGTAACAGGTTGGTGCGTGGGAGGATTGGTGTCCTCAATATCCGTGACAGGTTGGTTCCTAAGAGGATTGGTTTCCTTGTTATCTGTGACAGGTGGGTGTATGTTGAGATGAAAAATTATAAATTCTAAGTTGGTGCTTACAAGAGAACATAAAGAAAATGTTTTGTGTTTTTTCCCCGCATTGGGTTTCCACATAAAAATCCTTGTGTACTGTGTTCACTATTTTGTTTTGATTTATTCTTGTATTATTCATTAAGTGCACACATCTAATAACTTAGATTACTATTTTGATTTCTGCTTGTATCTATCATTAAGTGTGCATTTCTAAATAACTTAACTGGTTGTAAGGAAAGAAAAATACAGAAGGTTAATGCAATATTGTTCACCCCCCCCCTCTCAGTATTGCTATGAGTATCAACAATGAACAATATTCACTCTTTCACCTCTATGAGGGAAACATTTATACATGTGATCTCACTCACAACCCCAACATTTAATAGGCTGATGCCTTATCTTTTTTCCTAATGTTTTTATCATTCTCGTTTCATTTTGAGTTGGTTGCGTGTTGATCAAAACATTTGATAGCCTAAATTTCCCTCTCTTGGAATAACAAAAAAAACATTATATCTAAAGAAGAAAATTTTGGTATATTATTAGTTCACTATGTATCCCTCAATCTCATCTTCATCACACATTTTTCGGATATAAAATCTGAATCCATATGCTCAAGATATCCATAATTTTGTACAATTGCCCAAGGAGCACTTTTTCCATGTGCAACACATTTAATTTTTATCAGAATTAAGATATTATTGGAACCTCGATTAGATTCTTGGAACCACACTTAGTCTCAGTTTATTAGTTCTTCATGCCAGACTCAGTCTCATATTCTTTGCGGAATCACTTACCCCATTTCCCTTAGTCCTATTTCTCGTTTTGGTGCAAACCTCCTCACTCTTTCTCCATACATCTCTAGGTCCACAAGTTCATAGTCCCGCGTTCTACAAAATGACCCGCTCACTTTCATGACCCGCATAATGTCCTTGTCCCATAGCCATTTTTCCTTCTTTCCACTATACTCTCCCTTCTCACTATCCTCCATACTTAACCATTTCCACATTTAGCCATCTCCATACTTAAGCATTTTCACATTTAACCTTTCCATACTTAATCCATTTCCATACTTAGCCTATTTTCATTTTCATTATTCACTTAGTTAATTTTCATAATACCCACCACTTAGTCATTTTCATAATTGATTTCCACAATATTTCCACAATTCATTTTCAATTTACCGTTTTACATTTCCATTTCCATTTACCATTTACCATTTTACTTTTCCAATTTCTTTTTTTCCTATTTCCATTTTCCATTTTCTATATTTTCACAATTTCTATTCATTTCCATTTTCCCATAATTCATTTCCATTTTTCCATTATTCTTTTCCCAGATTTCATATTTCATTTCCGTTTTATTATTTTCACATACCATATTTCGTGTAATTCCATTATGTATTTTCCCAACACTTACCATGTTTTTACTCTTCCAACACTTAGCCAAATTCAAGCAATGTGGATGTGGAGCTACATACCATCTCTTAACTCTTTCTTGGGTCTCAAGGTCCACAAGTTTGTAGGTCCGCATTCACTTTTCACATTTCACTTATTTTCATACAACCATATTTTCACCCACCTACTTTACCTCCGCATTCTCGTAACTCCACAAACCCTACCCATTATGTATTTTCCCAACACTTACCATGTTTTTACTCTTCCAACACTTAGCCAAATTCAAGCAATGTGGATGTGGAGCTACATACCATCTCTTAACTCTTTCTTGGGTCTCAAGGTCCACAAGTTTGTAGGTCCGCATTCACTTTTCACNTGACATGTGGTGGTAACATGGACATATCCTTAAATGATATGTGATTGTAAGGTGGTAGAATACATTAATGACATGTGGCAGTGACATGGACTAACCCACAGATGACACATGGCGATATCATGGGCACTGACTAGGTTATGAATAGGCTATGAATGGACACTGACTGAGTCATCAAAATTTTATCAATTCATGAAATTTTCCTAAGGCACGAGAGCTACACCAAAGTCTCTATAGTATTCGGTGTTCAACATGAGTACTATGGTAAATTTTTCATTATAAACACTTAAAAAATCTTGACCACAATGCATGTGGGATATCAATTTAAAGGAAAAGGTAAAAAATTAAATGGAGTTAAAGAAATTAGATCAAGGGCTAAGATTAACCCATGAGTTAAATGAACGATTGTCGAGCGACGAATTTCTGGAAGCCATAAATTGAGATATGGGTGTCCGTTTGGGGAAATATTTACCTCGTTGGAAAGGTAATTAGACTAGGAAGATAATAAAATAGGTTTCAAGAGGATAAATTGACCATAACCTACCAAAAAAATGATAGAAAATACAATTATGATTTCATGGTTTGATGAGTGATTTGCTCGGAACCTCAACTTCTCGAGATCATATCTTGAGATCCAAAACTCCTAATTGCACTCAGGAGGACTCGTTAGAAATATGAGATGATGAATATTGCATATAGAATTTTTTAAATGGATGAAAAGGGAAAATATCTTACTCATAAAATTAAAACACGGTCCACTTTTGTTAAAGGTGGTCAAATTGAAAATTTGAAAATAAAGTTTATTAAATGAATAAGTGGGCCCTACTTGGAGCCACAAATTTCAATGACATAAGTCATTAATACGATTTTAAATAAAAGTGCTTTACTCCAAAAAGGAATCATGGAAAGTTCTAGAAAGGAAACCCTAACTACTTCAAGAACATGGAAAGCAAATAATAAAAGGTCAAGATAAGGCATTATCAAGAGGTTGGCAGTCAAAAGTTTCTACAATGGTGAAGAATTTGCAAGAAACAAAGTTTTATCTCTCCAAGATTCATTGGAATGGATTGCTAAATCTTGTCCCTCTAGATCTTCTTCTTTTTTGTTTCTTTCCATCAAATATTCCTTGAATGTAATGAGAACAACAATATTTGGGTTTGAGCAATTCTTTCTTTGAAAACTTCTGTCATCTTGTAACATTTTAGGACTAGAGGAGCAAGATCCCTCATAGAAAGACAATTTTTATTTCATTCAATTTATTAGTTTTCATTGAGACTTTGTAGAGGTTGTTTCAACTCTCTTGTTTATTATATTATTAAACTTTTCATACTTGGGATATTTTTATAAATTTCTTCTGCGAAGAACTACTTGGGGCATTACATTAATGATTTCTCTGACTTGAGTTGAAAGTATGTGATTTCAAATGTATTGCCTATCAAAATCATTTTTGGTTTGTAATGAAGTTATTGTTTAAAGTTCTTTGAATACCTTTCATTGATTCATATTGAAAAAGTAATAGTAGCTTCTAAGTTCAATTTCTCTTACAAGAAAGAAAGAATGTCAGTTGAATGAAGACTCCAAAACCTTGTAGACACAAATCTTTGTTGACACACTTTATCTTATCTTTTCTTTAAATGATCTGATGTATATTTGTATAAATATATATAAGGGTTTCACATTTGTATATATAATATTTCTTGGAAGATATCTCTGGGTTTTTTCTTTATCATTCACCTTTTACATTCATTGCAAAACCATACAAAGAATCTTCCAATCTTTCATCCAAAGAGGAGTACCACCTCTCTAAAAACGCAGGGGGATTCATATCCTCATGAGGTTGATATTAGGACCATGAAACAATATTTTAGATCAACATTTTTGCGACCATAATGGGAAACGATTTATTTTCAATATATCTGATGCTTTGTTTCAGATCTGATTGAAGAACCAAAATCTCCATGTTTCAGAGTTTCAAAAAGAAGATTCAAGAAGACCGTTGATAGTTCTAGATGCATGAGGTTTATAAGAATATTATTCATAGATGTTTGAATGACCTAAAAAAGAGCCAAGAAACACAAAATATTCAAAAGGATGAATCCCGTAGCGATTCCATTGAAAAAAATCATAAATGTCCTGACAACTCTATTGGAATGATTCAAGAAACTCAAAAAAATCCTCATGGTGACTCCATAAAAGAACTTCATTCATATTGTCACACCACTCTTCCTTCTTCACCAAGCCCATCAATGTATTTACAAGATGCAGCAAAAGGAAGAGGTAAACAAACAAGGAGGCGATTTCATAGAACCCCTTTAAATTTGTCAGAAGTGGATTTTCAAATGCCAAACATTTCTATTGAAAATTTTTCCACATTATTTGGGAATACTTCAGAGGATGCAAATCAAAACTTGTTTAAATTCAAAAGTACATGTGATGTTTTCAATGTCACTGAAGACAATGTTACATGTCGATTATTCTTACAAACTCTGTGTGGGGATGCTCTTGAATAGTACTATTCATTGCTGCCTAGTACCATTACCAGTTGGGATGTGTTGGAAACCTCATTTGCTGAAAATTTCATCCCAAGAATGCACTCATATTCCCTTTCCAATTCTTTCAATGTTGTTGCCCACCCACCCTCTCCCATATGGACACAAGACAATGAAGTGAATGATTTGGAAGAAAAATATAATCAAAGATTATAATATTTTTCTGAATCAAGTCACAATACTGAAAATGAAAATGAAAATTTAAATTTGCAAGAAAAAGATTTCAACCTCTCATATACTCCACATGAATATATTTCAAACAACAAGTTTGAAAATGAAATTGAAGAGCCTCCACTGAATGCACAAGAAGAGTTCAACCAACATACTCATATGAAAGATGTTGTAATAAATGATGAAAAGTCACAAGAGCATTGTCAACAAGAAAAACTTGTGGAAGAAATTAATCTCGAGAACAACAATGTGTAGTATTGTCATTGCATAAAAAAAGAATTATTTCAAGACATAGTTGATGACTCAATAATCTTGGATGTGGTCAATGATAAGAAAAATGATGAAAGTGTTTCCAAATTAAAAACTCCTCATTCAACCCAAGACAATAACATTCTTGAGAAACCAGGAATTGATTATATTGAAACATATTTTCAAAGCATTGTTGGCCAAGCAATGCCATCAGATTCTCAACACATCTGGTTTAATTTTTCTCCAGCACATTTTGTACATGCCCCTTGCTCTTTGGTACCAATTTTGATATGTTTCCTAATTCTGAAGTTCATTCCACAGATCAGTTGGATGCTTGAATGGATCCATTGGAAATATACCTCCACCTAAAAGTGTCCCTTTCCTTCAAGTAGTATAGGGTAGGTAGATCTGGTTTGTACATAGTTTGTTTCTTATATCAATTTTTTGCACAATAAATTAGTTGCTAGATGGCAACAATGTTTGATGACGACTTAATGAACCAATGGACGAAGAATTACAAGAATTTATTTTGAAGATGATTCCATAGCCCAATGGAGAAGGAAGCCAAACCAGGATTTTGGATTCTCAGTAACTCATAGGGGATCATTGTCCCATAGTTGGAGCCAGATGTTGATAAAAAAATTTGATCACCTAAATTTCCCGCTCTTGGAATAACAAAAAAAAGAAATTTATATCAAAAGAAGAAAATTTTGGTAGATTATGAGTCATTGTGTATTCCTTAGTATAATCGTTTTCACTCATTTTTCGGATTCAAAATTTGAGTCTGTATTCTCAAGATATCCACAATTTTTTCCAATCACCCAAGGAGCACTTTTTCCATGTGCAACACAGTTAATTTTATCGGAACTAAGATTTTCTTGGAACCTTGATTAGATTCTTGGAACCACACTTAGTGTCATTTTATTGGTTCTTCATGCCATACTTAGACTCATATTCTTTGTGGGATCACTCACTCCATTTCCCTTAGTCATATTTGTCGTTTTGGTGTGAACCTCCTCACCATTTCTCAATATATCTCTAGGTTTGTAGGTTCATAGTCCCATGTTTTATAGAATGACCCTCTCACTTTCATGACCCGCATAATGGCCTTGTATCATACTTATCCATTTTTCCTTCTTTCCACTCTACTCTCCCTCGTCACTATCCTCCATTGTAATACCCTTAGGTTGATCCCCAGTTGTAAATGTAAATATGTTTTATAGGCTGGTGAGCCAGGTTACTATAGGCCAGAAGGCTTATGTGTTTGTTAGGCCGGAGAGGCTAGATGTGAAAGGTCAGTGAGACTATTTTTATAATATGTAAACACTCATATCATTAATAAAGTACACCACTAGGGCAGACCAACCACGCAAAAGAGTATGGGGGACTAAACTCCACTAGTTAGGGAAAGGGGGATAAATGTTAAGGATAAGGGGCTAAGAGAGAGAGCTTAAGCCAAAAAGGAATATTATATTACTATTCCCTAAATAATAAGGTATGGATAATTATTTTATCCTAAGTTCTAAGGATGGGGACAAGTGGGCCAAAGTAGCTATCAACCTGACAAGTATCAAATTAGGGATATGCATACAAAGAGTTGGGAATTAGTGAATTTTCCATTCATTTTCCATCATTTGCTCCATTCTAGGACTCATGGATTTTAGCTTCTCTTGGTACCTATCTGTCACTAGCAGTGTACCTATACCTTACCTGAACTCTATTGTTTCCATCATCGTACCTGTTCCTGAATAGCTTAGGAGATGAACAAAATAAGTAGGTTATCAGGTCCGTGGGATATTGAAGAGGGGGGTTGTCAGGCCCGTGAGAAACTCTCTCGAGGTGAGATAATTGTTGGGAATTGATTTTCTGAGGGTGCCCAACTACAACTACAGTGCTCTGAGACTTCCTGTATGGCCTATTATTGAATCCTCGGAAAGGAAGTGGGGAAACCGAAGGACTATTGAGTAGAGAAGGGGAACACTTCTTGAGGTGGGACACGCATGTGGGGAATGAAGGACTGTAGAATGTTAGTTCAATTTGGCACCTGTGATGGAGTTTTTCCTACTGTCTGAGATACATCATCCTGGTTAGGAATTCCTTTACCCGGGTGGAGTTTAGTCCAAACTCGGGGGTGACCCACTGCTAAGAGTTATGTGCAACATGGTCCAAGGATGGGAGGAACGTGGAAGGTCTGCATGTAGTTGGTGGTCTTTTTATCAAAGATAAGTGTCAATTGTGTGTGAAATTACATGCTCCATTATTAATTGTGCATTTATTTTTATGGGTTTTTCCTGTGTGTGTCTTTCATGTGTATTTTATTATTATGTTGTATGAATCTAGGCATTTGCAAAGTTTTTGTATGTTTTAATTTTGTATATAGTTTGAAAATTGTACATGGCATATCCTAGCAGGTGGTTGGGGATGCTACAATATGGTATCAGAGCTCCAGTTTTCAACACTGAGCCTAGATGGGCCGAGCAAGTTGAAATTGAAGCAAAATTTCACAGAGAATTGAAGTTACAAGGTGTCAGGAGGGCGTTGAGAGAACACTTTGGCGATGTTAGAAATCTTAGGAGGTGTAGAGGTTCGAGAAACCACAACAACCATTGATTTTGGGTTGTAATATTAGATTTGGGCCCTTGGATCAAACACATATGAGAGGAAGATTAGATCCTAGCTGTTGGATATGAGTGCGAGAGAACAAGGGTCGTCGATCAAGGTTATCGGGCCATAAATCTTGGCCAAAGTGGAGAGGATATCAACTGTAGATTCCATTGTGGAAACTAAGTCGTAGATCTCATGGTTCGACGATTCGACACTCCGAGATATTTTAGTCCTTGTGTTGCTAGGAGGAGAAATTCCCAAATCTCAGAGTCCCGAAACAGATCTCAACCATAGATCTCAAAGTGAAGTAAGGGTTGTTGATTGGTAGCCCTTCGATGTTTGGCAATCTGGGAGATCTCAGAGGTAGCCACTGGAAAGTGGCCGAAGTCTCAAAGCTCTGAAGTACTAGAGTTAATCCCCATCGTAGATTAATAGGGGAGTGTGAGCCATTGGATTCCCGAGGGGTTCGATGATTCAACACTCTGAGAGAATTTGGTGGTGATTGCACGGAGTGGAGATTTTCCCAAAGTCCTGAAGGCCAAAATAAATCTCGACCATTGGTTTTTGGGTACATGTGTTAGAATATTATCAAAGTATTCGACCCTCCAGAGGATTGTGGGCGAATTTGTTTTTGGTGTGGAAAGTCCCGAAGTCCTGAAGTCCCGAAGCCCTGAGTCAATATTGGTTGTTAGTTGACAGGAACATGTGGAGCGTGGATCTTCACCCTTCTACAATTCAGCGTTCGATAGTTCGGGAAGTTGGGGGTGATTAGCAGTAAGAATCTCTGAAGCCCGACGCCGAGAGATAATCTCAATCGTAGATCTTGGGAGGAAGCATGGATCGTTGATCCTTAAACTCTCCCGGAGTTTGCCATTTTGGTGTTTGGGGGAATTGGAAATTGTTGTGGTTAAAACTTTGAAGCCTGAAGTACCGGAGCACTGGAGTAATAAATCTTCAGATGATGCCTCTCTAGGAGTTCGTCGGTTCGATGTTCGGGGGATTCAGAGTGTGTGGTTGTTAAAACCTTCAAACCCAAAGTCCCAGAGCATCGGAGTAACAAAGCTCTGGATAGTGCCTCTCTGGGAGTCCACTAGTTTGGAATTCGGGGGATTTTGATTGTGTGGTTGTTAAAACCTCCAAACCTAGAAGTTATGGAGCACCAGAGTAACAAAGATCTAGATAGCACCTCTCTGGGAGTTCGCCAATTCGACATTTGGGGGAATTGGAGTGTGTTGTTGTAAGAACCTTTGAAACCCGAAGTTCTGGAGCGTCCGAGTAATGAAGCTATGGATAATGCCTCTCTGGGAGTTTTCCAGTTTGACGTTTGGGGGAATTGTCTGAATAACACCTTGTGGCTAAGCACCTGTTCCTAGCCCGTGGTCATATGAGGTTTCAGCCGAAGTAAAGAGGCTAGCACCCGAAATTGGATTCTAAGGTAAAAGGGGGCTTAGAGAAAAGCACCCGCAGGTTCTGTTAAACCTACTTAAACAAATAAAAAGGGCATGTGTACATTATGAGAGGATCCAACACGGTTCCAAGAGCTAATTTGACTCCGAAGAAGATCACATGTATATGGATTTCCCTCACAGAAAGGATAACTTTCAAATAACCATAACTTCCTGCTCAAGACTCAGATTTGAGCATGGAAGTAGGTGTTTGAAAGATCTTGGACAAGAGAATATAAATATTCACCCTAAACATTGATCTGGGCAGTAAATTTCTTCAGAAAATCAGAAGAAAGAGTTCCGATACATTATTGAACCAGAATTGTTCATAATTTCATGCAATTGATAAATCAATTAGCCTTACAAGTTCTGTTGGTTGCACATTTTTCAGAGTTAACAACAATTATATCAGAACACGATCAACAACACAGAGTTCAGAATCATGGAAGATACACAGGGGGCTTATAGACAATAATATGAGATCAGAGGGATGTATGTCCATATGGGTAATGAAGTTACAAACTCAAATAGTCATGGACAAGGAAAGGAAGAAAACATTGTTGGATTACTGAGAGAGGGTGGGTGAATCAATAATAGAGAAATTTAATCCTTTTTAACCATAAAATGCAAGTTTTATATCAATGTAGCATTATCATCCAATAGTTGTAGAGAAAATAAACAATGAACAAATGAGCAATCATACACATACACAATACACCAGTGTTTTTATGTGGAAACCCAAAGCGAGACAAAACCACTGAATGTTTTTTCTTATATGTATTTAAGAATTACATTCATTGGAAGCATAAAATTCCTTTGTTTTCCAATTGCAACTGGAAGGAGGCTCCAACACCCTAGTTTCTTAGGCTACAACCTGAGGGAAGCTCCAACTCCCCAATTCTTTGTCTACAACTAGAAGGAGGTTACAACCCCCTCAGTTCTTTGACTACAACCGAAAGATGGGTACAACCACCTATCCTTGCCCCATCCAACTGACCTGACGTAGAAGTAGAATGATGGAACCACTTTCACACTATCACTGTGAGATATACTGCTGTAAAATTGTACCAATCAATCTACACCAAACAACATGTAATCAACCTGTACCATAAACAAGTGCATCAACCATGCACCAACCTATTCCATCAACGAGTGCATCAACCATGCACCAAATATGTGTCAATCATGCATCAAATACACATAAACTATGACTCATCAAGATGTACCAACATCATCAACTATGCACCTCATGTATGTGCTAACTCATCAATTACTTGTTTCAACCATGTACCTCAACCAAAAGCCCTCATCAATTTCATCAACCAAATCTGATTTGTAACTTTGTAATAGACTTGGTGTATATGATCAGATACCTGCAAACATTCATTAACTTTAACAACAAGAAACTAGCATTTTAATCAAACTTTACTTTAGTCTCACATGACTAATTTTGGATTACTCAACGACCCTAAATTGAAATAATCATAACTATGTACCTGTAATGAATTAATATATGTAAATAGTACGCAATGTTCTTCAGTGTCTTTTATGCAATTCCTCTAGGTTTCACTTCTTGGAACCTCTCAGAAAAGAGTTATAGCAAAAATGACATACCTTGTTGAATTCTGGCTTATTCTAGAGAGTGAACCTGTAGAGCATGCCCCGCATGGAATATTAGTTGTATGGACCTGAAAAATGATACAAATAATACTAAAGATTGTACTCTAAACAATACAATTGGTATTACTGAATTTAGATATGTTATGAAGAAGTTATGACGTTTTTACCCGAAACACCTGTTTTAGATTAGTTTCAAGACTAGCCACAAACCCTATTTTCCACGGAGTGTAACTCCAAAAACACAACGACCCACAAGATGAAATTGTTATCACAACTACTTGAATCTGTTTCCTCAATGGCCTCCAGATTTCGCAGTCTGAATCATTCTATAAAAAAAGTTATTGTGAAAATGGTGAGATGACCTGTAAATAACATACCTTAGAAAGCATCATCAAAAGAATTTATCCTCCCTTGAATTTAAGCCTTATTTACTTCACCTTCCCTCTGAAATTAGCCTTACATATCCTTTGGTTACATCAGTAACTTATAGATATTCAATATTCTCAAGTGTAATTAAAATGAGAGAACCTTGCCTCTTATTTATACTTCTATGTAGCTTCCTCAAGGGGTTACCTTCTAACCATCTTAAACCAGTTTCCTTATTTTAAGGCTAACCCACTTATAACCACTTGTCCACTTAGTAATTTCCTCATTAACTTTATTATTTAAATAATTTATTTTGTATCCACTTTGAATTATAGTAAACTCATCACTTCACTTTATTATTTAAATAATTTCTTATTTGCAACCACTTTGACTACTTTGACCTTTTGGGGCTTCTAGATGACTCATGAGGGTTCTCCAACTTCACATGGCCATAATTGTCTAACCGTGAGGAGTTATGGTACATTCCACATGCCACCGGAAATGGAATGACATGTACTATCTATCTAGAATAGTCTTATTTAAATAATTTTTTGTTTACAACCACTTTGACTACTTTGACCTTTTGGGGCTTCTAGATGACTCATGAGGCTTCTCTAACTTCACACGACCATAAATCTCTAACCATGAGGAGTTATGTGACGTTCCACATACCACCGGAAATAGAATGACATGTACTATCCATATAGAATAGTATTACCTTCAAATATATTAAAACTCATAGAATTATACATCAAACAAACTTGGGTTCATTACCCAAATGTTTGTGCTACCGAAATTCACTACCAGACTTTCTTCAAGGGTTGAAATCAATGAAAACCAACCCAAACAATCAAGAATATCCCCCTTTTGCATTAATGGCAACACTCTGATGCAATACTGAATTCTTATCACTCATTCTCCCCCTATGACCATCGCTCCCCATGGAGCCATGCCTCTGTGCTCTTTCTTTAAGCATTTACCTTTGCATCTGATAAATCTCTCCCCCTTTGTCATCAATGGCAAAGGTATCTTTCCATACAAGGCTTCTCCCCCTAAATGAACTCTTCTTGAAACTGATCTCCCAACCTAAACTGTCATATTTATGGTGCTTCCTCGTGTAAATCTAAGACATATAAGATAAGCATTCAAAAACATTCATTTTGGAGTAGAAATTACTTCGAGTCTCTGGTGAAGATACTCAAAGGATTCCCTTGGAAGCAATTTTGTAAATATTTCCGCCACTTGTTCTTTTGTGCCCACTTTTTCAACTCTGATGTTCTTCTCCGCAACCTATTCCCGTAGAAAGTGATACTTTATTGGAATGTGCTTCGTCTTGGAGTGCATCACTGATTTCTTTGAGATACTGATGGCACTTGTATTATAACAATATATTGGAATGGGCTTATCATACTTAGCCTGTATATCTGCCAAAGTTTGTTTCATCCATAGAACCTAAGTACAACATCTTGTTGATGCAATATACTTTGCTTCAGTTGTAGATAAAGATACTGATGATTGTTTCTTGATTAACCAAGATGCTAAACACTCACCCAAGTATAACATTGTTCCACTGGTGCTTTGTCAGTCATCAATGCAACCTGCCCAATATGCATCTGTGTAGGAAATAAGTGATATATCCTTTCCTTTTGGATACCATAATCAAAACTCTTATGTTCCTTTGAGATATCTAA
>JASDQU010439238.1:63193-77360 GCA_032191745.1 Picea mariana
AACTGGTTTGCAATCTTCTATTCCGAACCTCTTTAGCATTTCTTTGATATAGTTAGTTTGAGAAATAAATATTCCTTGGTTGCTTTGACATATCTGAATACCTAGAAAGAAGGATAGTTCTCCAGGTAATGACATTTCAAATTCATTATGCATATCCTTTGCAAATTTATGACTTAACATGTCATCATTACTTCCAAAAATAATATCATCAACATAAACTTCAATTAATAAAATACTATCTTGAGTTACCTTGATGTAGAGGTTGTTGTCTGCACTTCTTTTCTGAACCCTTCCTGTTGTAGATATTTATCCAGTCTAGAGTACCATGCTCTAGGAGCCTGTTTTAGACCATATAAGGCCTTCTTCAATTTGCACATGTAATCTACGTTCTCTGACAAATTAAATCCTTCTGGTTGTTTGATGTAGACTTCTTCTTCAAGTTCCCCATTCAGAAAAGTTGATTTCATGTCCATATGATACACTTTAATATTCGTGGATCATGCATAAGCTAAAAGAAATCAGATTGCTTCCATTCTAGAAACTGGGGAAAGTGTATCTTCAAAGTCAATTCTTTCAACCTGTGTGTATCCTTTACATATCAATCTATCTTTGTTCCTTGTAACATGTCCATCTTCATTCAATTTATTTCTAAAAACCCACTTTGTGCCAATCACATTCTTATTCTTTGGTCTTGGAACCAATTCCCAAGTGTCATTCTTCTCTATTTGATCCAATTCTTCATCCATGGCCTTATTACAGAATTCATCCTTGTTGGCCTCTTCAAAATTGTTTGGTTCAGTCGTAGATAAGAGTGCTAGGTGCATTTGTTCTGGTGAACAGATTCTTCTTCTAGTCTCAACTCCTGCATCCTTGTTTCCGATAAGCTGATCTGAAGGATGATTATTGTGTACTCGTTTTCTAGGTGTCTTTGGAGGCACTTGTTGAACTTACTCTTCTACTTTTTTCTGATCTTCTTCTACTTCTTCTTCATCTTTTGCTTCTTCTTTGTAAAGTTGTTCCATTGATTCATTTACTTCTTCCTTTAATTATCGTTCACCTGTTTCATCAATTGTTACATTTATGTTTCCACAACTTTGTTCAATCTTATATTGTAACACTTGTATGCTTTCCTTGTACTTGAGTAACCAACAAGTACTCATTTTTCCACACGAGAGTCAAACTTTCCCATTATGCCATCTTCTCTTTTGATGTAGCATTTGCTTCCAAATATTCTAAAGTGCTTCACATTTATTGGTCTTCCTTTCCATAGCTTGCAGGGAGTTTTTTCATTGTTGTTTCTAAGCATTACTTTGTTTTGAATGTGAACTGTTGTATGCACTTCATGTGTCCAAAAAATATCTATCAATTTGGAATCCATTAGCATTGTTCGAGCCATTTCCTGTGTAATTAACATCCATAATGTTCCTTTGTCTTTGAACCACTCTCTGAACCAATCTATGAATCCATGCTCTCGTCCACTGTCATATATCTGTTAAAACCTACTAAGTGTTCTTACAAATCCATCTCTGTCCATACTGTCCAAGACTCTACTACACAACTTTCCATAATGCTGACCCATTTATTACTATACTATCATGAAGTCTTCACTACTACAACTATCAAATTGTACTTCTGCTAACTAACTGCTCTGGATCTGTCTACTCAAACTCTGCAAGATGCTCAAAGGATGGTTCTTTGTTCTATCACAAATATCTCATAGACTCCCCTTGTATAATATTCATGTTACCTAGGATTCTCTAATCCGGATGGCTAAGAACAATTCCTGCTCTTATGTGTATTCATCATCATCTTCATTGGTAGATTCATCATCTCTTTGAGCTCTGACTTCTTTCTTTCTGTCTGTGGATTCATCTTTCACTACAATGCCTGAAAGTACAATCTCTTGAACCTATTCCTTATTTACCTATCCTTCATTGCTTTTAGTTATTTTCCAAACCTTTCTATATCTGACATCTTTCTTTTTCTCTGTATAATTTTCTTCATCTTGTTTTATTGCCAATCTTGCGATCTTTGGGACCTGGTCTTTGTTCACCTGTTCTTCGTATTTCCTTATCCATACTTTCTTATATCTGGTATCAGTGTTCTCTTTCATGGAAGTATCTATCATGCTTCTACAATCACTAGCTATGTGTCCATACTTATGACATTTGTTACATTCAATGTTACGTGGGGCCACATAGACATTTCTTGCTTGAACATTTTTATAATCCCTACAATCAACAACCTTGTGTCCAAAATTAGTACAATAAAAACAATGACCATAAAAGAAATTTGCATACCTGGGAGTGAATGATGTTCTTTGTGGTGTAGTCCTTCTGAATTTCTGCCTTGACTGATCATGATCATGATTGAAGCTTCTTTGTGGCTTGAACATGGATGGTCTTCTTGAAGATGTATTTTTAATAGTTTTCATAGATTATGGTTGACCATGATTACTTCCTTTGAGTACTTCTACATAACTCTTTCTATTTTCTTCATTCTTCTTTTCTAGCAACCTAGAGTGTTTCTCTTCATTCTCTATAACTGATGTGGATGTTTCTGTCTCTTCAACGTTCTTGTTGAGCTTGATGATTTTACTTCTCAATGTGACAAATTCTTCTTCAAGCTTCTCAACCTCTTCTTCTTTCTTCATTATCTAAGACTTCATGACTTCTTTTGTTCTTTTTGCTTCTTCAAGCTGGATTTTTAATGTGATTATTTCTTCTTCAACTCCTTTCTCTTCTTGACCAAACTTTGCCTCAAGCTGGTTTAGATCGTTAGTTCTTTCCTTAAGATGATCTATCAATATCTTTTCTCTCATTTATGCTTCTTCCTTATGTGCCGCTATGTTAGCTTCCAAATACTGCTTTTGATCTTTAATACTTTGTTCAATCTTTCTGGCTTCTTCTAGCTGAGTTCTTAAGTTCTTGATGACTTGTTGGGCTTCTTAAAAAATGTGAGCACTTTCCTTTTGTTTCATCAATTCTTTCCTGAGTGAATTTTTTTCTTCTCTTTCGTTTCTTAGTTCATTTAAAGCATTGATCAATTCTTCTTCATAATTGTCTTCTTTTTCAATTAGTTTTTGTGTCTCATTTCCTTCCTGGAATTCTATTTCAAGATGTCCATGTTTTTCACAATTAAAACAAAACAACATACCTCTGTTGATTATGTACTCTTCATCTTCTGAATCTGTTTGATAGGGTGAACATATTTCTTCTTGATATGTACCTGCATCTTTTTTGGAATTTTTTGAATCTGCGATGGGTGAAGAATATATATCATGTAACTTATCCCAAAGTTCTATGGCTGATGAAAATTTACCAACCTTTTCTCTTACTGGATTAAGTAATCCTTCCCAGATGAAATCCATTTCTATTTTGTTATTCTTCTTCAATTCCTTCTTCGCTGCAGTCTTTGCCCTTTTTGAACTGTCATATCCTGTAACGACTGATAGCCAAATATAATTCCCCTGTGCCTATAAAACTACTTTTTTCCTTCCACTCCATAACTCATACTTTAAACCATTATGACCATTAAACATTGGTTCTCCATTCTCAAAATAATCCATGATCTCCTTCCAGTGGTTAAATTGTTTCTTGAAGGAACCTGTTCTGATCCCAATTGTTGGATTACTGAGAGGGAGGGGGGGGGTGTGAATCAGTAATAGAGAAATTTAATCTTTTTTAAACATAAAATGAAAGTGTTATATCAATATAGCATTATTATCCAATAGTTGTAGAGTAAATAAACAATGAACAGATGAGCAATCATGCACATACACAGTACAACAATGTTTTTACATGGAAACCCAAAGAGGGAGAAAACCACGGAATGATTTTTCTTAGATGTATTTAAGAATTACATTCATTGGAAGCACCAACTTCCTTTGTTTTCCAGCTACAACTGAAAGGAGGCTCCAACCCCCTAGTTTCTCAGGCCACAAACTGAGGGATCTCCAACTCCTCAATTCTCTAGCTAAAACTAGAAGGAGGCTACAACCCCCCATGTTCTCCGGCTACAACCGGAAGGTGGCTAAAACCACCTATCCTTGCCCCGTCCAACTACCACATAGAATTAGAATGATGGAACCACATTCACACTATCACTGTGAGATATACTGTTGTAAACCTGTACCAATCAACCTGCACCAAACAACCTGTAATCAACCTGTACCATAAACAAGTGCATCAACCTATACCATCAATGAGTGCATGAACCATGCACCAAATATGTACCAATCATGCATAAAATACACATAAACTATGGCTCATCAAGATGTACCAACATCATCAACTATACACCTCATGTATGTGCCAACTCATCAATTACTTATCTCAACCATGTACCCAACATGTACCTCAACCAAAATCCCTCATCAATTTCATTATCCAAATCTGATTTGTAACTCTGTAATAGAACTAGTGTATATGATCATATACCTGCAAATCTTCCTTAACTTTAACAACAAGAGACTAGCATTTTCATCAAACTTTACTTTAGTCTCATATGACTAATTTTGGATTAGCCAACAACCCTAACTTGAAATAATCATAACTATGTACCTGTAATGAATAAAGATATGAAAATAGTACACAATGTTATTCAATGTATTTTATGCAATTCCTCCAGGTTTCACTGCTTGGAACCTCTCATAAAAGGAGTTATACCAAAAATGACATACCTTGTTGAATTTTGGCTTATTCTAGAGAGCGAACTTGTAGAGCGTGCCCCATACGAAATATTTGTTGTATGGATCCGAAAATTGTACACAAAATACTATAGAATGTACTCTAACCAATACATTTTTTCTTACTGAATTTGGATCTGTTATGAATAATTTATGATGTTTTTACCTGAAACACATGTTTTAGACTAGTTTCACGACTAGCCACAAACCCTATTTTCCACAGAGTGTAACTCGAAAAATACAATGACCCACAAGATAATTTTTTTATCAAAGCTACTTGGATATGTTTCCTCAATGGCTTCCATATTTGGCAGTCTAAATCATTCTAGAAAAAAAGTTATTGCAAAAATGGTGAGATGACCTGTAAATAACATACCTTAGAAAGCATCATCACAAGAATTTATTCTCCCTTAAATTTCAACCTTCTTTACTTCACCTTCCCTCTGAAATTTGCCTTAGATATCCTTTGGTTACCTCATTCACTTATAGATATTCAATATGATCAAGTGTAATTAAAATGAGAGACCCTTGCCTCTTATTTATACTTTTATGTAGTTTCCTCAAGGGGTTACCTTCTAACCATCTTAAACCATTTTCCTTATTTTAGGGCTAACTCACTTCTAACCACTTGTCCACTTAGTAATTTTTTCATTAACTTTATTATTTAAATAATTTATTTTGTATCCACTTTTACTTATAGTACACTCATCACTTCACTTTATTATTTAAATAATTTCTTCTTTGCAACCACCTTGACTACTTTGACCTTTTGGGGCTTCTAGATGACTCATTAGGGTTCTCCAACTTCACATGACCATAAATCTCTAACCGTGAGGAGTTATGTGACATTACACATACCACCAGAAATGGCATGACATGTACTATCCATCTAGAATAGTCTTATTTAAATAATTTTTTCTTTGCAACCACTTTGACTACTTTGACCTTTTGGGGCTTCTAGATGACTCATGAGGGTTCTCTAACTTCACATGGCCATAACTCTCTAACCGTGAGGATTTATGTGACATTCCACATACCAACAAAAATGACATGACATGTAATATCCATATAGAATAGTCTTACCTTCAAATATATTAAAACTCATACCATTATACATCAAATAAACTTGTGTTCATTACCCAAACCTTTGTGCTACCAGAATTCGCTACCGGATTTTCTTCAAGGGTTGACATCAATGACAACAAACATGAACTTGGTAGAGACCATTAAAAATTTGCAAAAGGATGTCCAAAGTTACAAAGATGATAACGAAAGGCTTATGAAAGCCAAGGAGAAACAAGAAGGCTTCAACATAAAGTTAATGCATTGCTTGGAAATAATAGAAAATAAGATGGATCTGGAGAATGACTCAAGCAAATCAAGAAGTCACATGTCCCATAATGAGAGGAGAAGAAAAATAAGCGTTGGTAGACATCACCATCACTCACCAAGGCATTCAAATAGGAGAGAACACAATAGCTCAAGTTTGTCCCCTGTTAGGAAACATAAGAGGAGGTCTGGGGTGGATGAGCTACAAGGAAAAATGAACAAAATCAAGCCTCCTACATTTGATGGTGAGCACAAGAAGGATAAAGATGCAGAGACATGGCTTCTAGGCATGAGGAAGTATTTTGAATTGCATAATTACTCCTCACATGCAGAAGGAAGAATTTCCATCTATTAGCTCAAGGGAAAGACATGCATGTGGTGGGACCAATTTGTGCAGGTGCAACACATTAATGAGAAAAATGTTACTTGGAAGGAATTCAAGGGGTATTTTCAAAATAAATACTTGACTAAGAGATATTATGAAAAGAAAATGAAGGACTTATTTGAACTCAAGATTGGGAGTATGACCATAGATGAATATGAAAAAAGGTTTTTAGAACTGCTAAAGTATGTTTCTTTAATCAAGGAAGAGCCAATTAAGATTCATAGGTATTTGAGTGGGATGCCATTATTTATCAGTGACAAGATACAATATGATGATCCCAAAACTTTGGAGGAGGCCATAAGGTGAGCTAAATGCCTTTATGATCAACATGAAGGAAGGCCAACTTTCCAAAAAGCTTGAGAAGACAAGAAGAAAAACAAGGTGGAACAGATAGAAAAGGGGACTAAGCCACCATTGTTCATAAATAATCCTTAGGGACAACCAACTTCTAGAGAACCTAGAATGATTGAGACAGGGGGGAAAAGGCCAAAGCAACCACTTATTCAATGTTGGGGTTGTAGGGGAGATCATATGTATATGGTTTGTCCTCACCAAGGTGAAAAAGTGAGGATTTTTCACAATGTACATCAAGTTGAAATAGTGAAGGACATGGGCATAAATGTACCTAGGATCTATGTAGCCCTGGACAACAAGCAAGATGAGTTTCAGTCACATATGGTTGAAGTGGAAGGTAAGATCAACAACCAAACCATTTCTATTTTTATTGATTCAGGATCTATTCATAGTTATATAGATTCTAAGATGGTGGAAAGATTGAATTTGCCAAGAAGCAAGCATGAAAATATTGGTTGGTGCAATTGACTACCGGAGCCAAAAGAAAAATTAATGAGATGGTTAAGGCATGTCCAATGGACATGAATGGACTGAGCACCAGGGCATTTTTGAACATATTGCCTTTAGGTTCTTATGATTTTCTAATTGGTATGGATTGGTTGGACCAACACCATGATATCCTAGATTGTTATAATAAGAAATTTACTTGCTGGGATGAAGAAGGGAACCAAAGGACAGTACAGGGAATTCCCAGGGAAGTAATTGTCAGAGAAATTTCACCATTGCAGCTGAAGAAAAGTTACAGAAAAGGGTGTCAAATATTTTTATCTCATATGGAAGAGACACATAAAGATAAGGTGCCAAATATTGAATATTATGCAGTCCTAAAAGAGTTTGAGGATGTATTTAAAGAAATATGCGGATTATCCCCTAAAAGAGATATTGATTTCTCCATCAATCTAATGCCTGGAGCAGCCCTGGTATCCAAGACCCCCTACAAGATGGGTACATCAGAATTGAAGGAATTGAAAATGCAACTTGAAGAGATTCTAAAGAAGGGGTATATACACCCAAGTGTATCACCTTTGGGTGCCCCAGTACTATTTGTTAAGAAGAAGGATGAAACATTGAGACTTTGCATTGACTTTAGGCAGTTGAACAAGGTATCTGTGAAGAATAAGTATCCTCTACCAAGGATTGATGACCTCTTTGATCAGTTGAAAGATGAAAAAATATTCTCCAATATTGATCTCAGGTCAAGTTATCATCAGGTAATAATTAAATAAGAAGACATCATCAATAATTCTTTCAGAACAAGGTATGGGAATTATGAGTTCACAGTGATGTCATTTGGGTTATCAAATGCACCAGTTGTCTTCATGAGTTTAATGAATGGTATTTTCAAAGAATACTTAGATAAGTTTGTCATTGTATTTTTAGATGACATTCTTAAATATCCTAATTCAGAGGAAGAGCATGAACAACACTTGAGGATGATATTACAGGTATTAAGGGAGCATCAGTTGTATGCCAAATTGAGCAAGTGATCATTTTATTAGAAGCAAATTCATTATTTGGGACATATCATTTCAAAGGACGGGATAGCACTGGATCCTGAAAATATTGAGGCCATTAGAGGATGGTCAACACCGAAGAATGTGACATATGTCAGATCATTCATGGACCTTTAAGACTACTATAGGAGATTTATTTAAGGATTCTCAAAGATTGCACAACTGATCACTTCCTTGCAAAAGAAGGGAGTGAAGTTTCAGTGGACATTGGATTGTGAAAATAGTTTCCAACACTTGAAGCAATTATTAACAAGTGCTCCAATACTAAGGATTGTTGATCCAAATGAAGACTTCATTGTATGCATTGATGCATGTAAAGAAAGGCTTGGTGGATTCCTCAGTCAAAATGGGTATGTTGTATGCTATGAATCAATGAAGTTGATGGAGCATGAAAGGCAATATGCTACTCATGATTTGGAGTTGGAATTCATAGTGCATGCCTTGAATATTTGGAGGCTCTACCTCATCAAGAAAAGGTTCGAGCTGAAGACAGACCATAATGCTTTGAAATATTTATTTGGACAACCAACTCTAAATGCCAAGCAAAGAAGGTGGTTAGAATTTCTCAGTGAATATGAATTTGATATAAAGCATATCAAATGGAAAGAGAACAAGGTAGTTGATGCACTTAACAGAAGGGTGCATGAGTTACATGCTTAAACCATTAGCATGCACCAATCGGATTTGAAAGATAGAATCTTAGAGGCTGCAAAATCATATTTGCAATACATAGAAATAATAACAAAGTTACAACAAGGTATTTTGCAGCAGAAAATTGAAGACTATAAGCTAGGAAATGATGAAATTCTCATGTAGAGAGGCATAATTTATGTACCAAATTCCTAGGAATTGAAAAATATGATATTGAGAGAAATGCATAATGTACCTTATGTTGGGAACCTAGGTTATTAGAAAACTATTGCAGTTGTCAAGAGCCAATATTATTGGCCAGGCATGAAGAAAGAAGTTGTTGAGTTTATTGACAAATGTTTAGAGTGTCAAAAGGTCAAGGATGAGCATAGAAACCCAATTGGTTTGCTACATACATTACCCATTCCTAAGTGGAAATGAGAAGTTGTAACAATAGATTTCATCATCAAACTTCCCAGAACAAACAAGAAGCATGATTCTTTCATGGTAGTGGTGGATAAGCTTACCAAAGCTTCTCATTTTATTCCAGTAAAGCTCACTCACAAGGCAACCAACATTGTTGATATTTATATGAGATAAATTTCTCGACTATATGGTATACCCAAGACAATTGTGTCTGACAAAGATCCAAAATTTACATCAAATTTTTGGAAAGGATTATTTAAGGGATTTGGAACAAGTTTGAATTTTAGCACAACTTATCATCCAGAACTAGATGGAAAAATAGACAGGGTGAATCAAGTGATTGAGGATATGTTGAGGATGTTTGTGATGGATAAACCATCAAAATGGGAAGACTACCCACACTTAATAGATTTTTCTTATAACAATGGGTACCAAGCATCTCTAAAGATGAGCCCATTTAAGGCACTTTATAAAAGAAGGTGCAAAACACTGGTAAGTTGGGACAACCCAACATATAGAGAAGTGGTTGGGCCATAATTACTTAGGGAAATGGAAGAGAAAATGTTGAAAATAAAACAGAATTTAAAGGCTGCTCAAGAAAAGCATAAAAGATATGTTGATAAGGGCAGAAATCACAGGGAATTTAATGTGGGTGACCATGTATTCTTGAAATTAAAGGCCAACATGAGTTCTCTGAAGTTGGGAAATTGTTCAAAGTTGGCAACTCATTATTGTGGACCATTTGAAATCCTAGAGAGGATTGGGCATGTAAAATACATGCTTTCCTTTCCTGCATCAATTTCTATACATAATGTATTCCATGTATCATTTCTCAAAAAGTATATACCTGATGCTAATCATGTCATTGATTGGAATGTGATTTAGGTGGAGCAAGAAGGCACTTTTCAAGTGCATCCAATGGGAATACTGGACCAAAATATCAAGCAACTCTGAAATCAAGCCATATAGCTAGTAAAGGTCCAATGGACCTGGTACGGTCCAGAAGATGCAACTTAGGAGAACGAGGATGCTATGTAGGAAGAATACCCACATCATTTTTAGGATTTTTGAACTTTTGGTTGTATATATAACGGGGAGGAGAATGAAATACCCCTAGGCCGATCCCCAGTTGTAAATGTAAATATGTTTTATAGGTTGGTGAGCCAGGTTACTATAGGCCATAAGGCTTATGTGATTATTAGGCCGGAGAGCCTAGATGCAAAAGGATAGTGAGCCTATTTTTGTAATATGTAAACACTCATATCATTAATAAAGTACATCACTATGACAGACCAACCACGTAAAAGAGTACGGGGGACTAAACTCCACTAGTTAGGGAAAGGGGGATAAATGTTAAGGATAAGGGGCTAAGCTAGAGAGCTTAAGCCAAAAAGGAATATTATATTAATATTCCCTAAAGTATAAGGTATGGATAATTATTTTATGCTAATTTCTAGGATGGGGACAAGTGGGACAAAGTATCTCTCAACTTGACAAGTGTCAAATTAGGTACATGCATACAAAGAGTTGGGACTTAGTGCATTTTCCATCATTTGATCCATTCTGGGACTCACTGTTTTCAGCTTCCCTCAATACCTCTCTGTCACTAGTAGTGTACATGTACCTTACCCAAAATTTGTTGCTGCCATCACTGTACCTATTCATGGATAGCTTAGGAGATGGATAGAAGAAGCGGGTTGTCAGGACCGTGAGCGACTCTCTACGGGTGAGAAAATTTTTGGGAATTCATTTCCCAAGGGTGCCCAATTGCAGCTACAATGCTCTAAGACTTCCTATCCAACCTGTTGTTGAAGCCCCAGAAAGGAAGTGGGGCAGCCGAAGGACTGTTGATAAGAGAAGGGGAACACTTCTTGGGGTGGGACATGCATGTGGGGAATGAATGATTGTAGGTTGTTTGTTTGAGTTGGCACATGTGAAAAAGTTGTTCCAGTTGTCTGAGATACATCAACCTGGTTAGGAATTCCTTTACCCGGGTGGAGTTTAGTCCCATCTCAGGGGTGACCCACTGCTGAGAATTCTGAGCAGTGTGGTCTAAGGTTGGGAGGAACGTGGAAGGTTTGCACGCAGTTGGTGGTCCTTTTATCAAAGATAAGTGTCAATTGTGTGTGAAATTACATGCTGCATTATTAATTATGCATTTATTTTTATGGGTTTTTCCTGTGTGTGTGTTGCATGTGTATTTTATTATTATGTTGTATGAATTTGGGCATTTGCAGAGTTTCTATATGTTTTAATTTTGTATATAGTTTGAAAATTGTACGTGGCATATCCCAATAGGTGGTCAGGGATGCTACATCCATACTTAACCATTTCCACATTTAACCATCTCCATACTTAACCATTTCCACATTTAACCATTTCCATACTTAGCCTATTTTCATTTTCATTATCCACTTAGTTAATTTCATAATACCCACCACTTAGTCATTTTCATAATTAATTTCCACATTATTTTCATAATTCATTTTCATTTTCCATTTATTGTTTTACATTTTCATTTTCATTTTCCTTTTACCATTTACTATTTTACTTTTCCTATTTCATTTTTTCCTTTTTCCATTTTCCATTTTCTATATTTTCACAATTTCTACGTTCATTTCCATAATTCATTTCCATTTTCTAATTCATTTACATTTTTTTTATTTTTTTTCCATTTTCCATTATTCTTTTGACAAATTTCACATTTCATATTTCATTTTCTTATTTTCATGTACCATATTTCACATAATTCCATTATATACTTCCTCAACACTTACTGGATGTTTTACTCTTCCAACACTTAGCCAAATTCAAGAAATGTGGATGCAGAGCTACATACCATCTCTCAACTCTTTCTTGGGTCTCTAGGTAGTCAAGTCCGCAGGTTTGTCTAATGTGGATGCAGAGCTACATACCATCTCTCAACTCTTTCTTGGGTCTCTAGGTACTCAAGTTCACAGATTTCCTCTGCACCTCCACATTGACTAATATGCACTCTCCATTCCCCCTTTTCACCTCATACTTAGTCATTTTTACCATTTTATATCCTCTCACCTACCTCCTTTACCTCCACATTCTCGTAACTCCACAAACCCTACTCTTATTTTTCACCTCATACTTAGTCAGTTTTACCATTTTCTATCCTCTCACCTACCTCCTTTACCTCCACATTCCCGTAACTCCACAAACCTTACATTTAATTTTTTAATTTTATTTCCTATCCTAAGTTTCTTCCCCCATTTTTCATGGATCTACTATACTATGACATGTGGCAGTGACATGGACATATCCTCAAATGACATGTGGCGGTAACATGGACATATCCTTAAATGACAACTAGCAGTAAGGTGGCCAAATACCATAATGACATGTGGTGGTGACATGGAATTGACACATGTTGATGACATGGGCACTGATTAGGTTATGAATGGGCTATGACTGGACGTTGACTAGGTCATCAAAGTTTTATTAATTCATGAAATTTTCCTAAGGCACAAGAACTACACCAAAGTCTCTATAGTCTTCTTTGTTCCACATGAGTACTATGGTAAACTTTTCATTATAAACACTTAAAAAACCTTGAAAAAATGCATGTGGGATATAAATTCAAAGGAAAAATTCGAAATTTTAATGGAGTTGAAGAAATTAGATCAAGGGCTAAGATTAACCCGTGAGTTAAATGAACGATTGTTGAGCGACGGATTTCTGGAAGCCATAACTTGAGACCCAGGTGTCCGTTTGGGGAAAAAATTACCTCGTTGGAAAGGTTATTTGATGAAGAAGATAATGGAATAGGTTTAAAGAGTATTAATTGGCAATAAACCTACCAAAAAATTGAAATAACATGCAGTTATCATTTCATGGTTTGATGAGTGATCTGCTTGGAACCTCAACTTCCCAAAATCATATCTTGAGATCTAGAACTCCAAATTAAGCTAAGGAGGACTCGTTGGAAAGATGAGATGATGAATATTTCATATATAATGTTTTCAATGGATGAAAAGTGAAAAATGTATTACTCATTGTTGACGGGTGAAATTGACCATCCGTCAACTGGAAGAGCGAGTCCGATCCGGGGTTGTCTAAATAACCCAAGCCGTTTGGTGTAACTCGTTCTGATGGGTTTAATGGCTTTGTTATCCAATCTAAGAATTCTAAAATAAACGAATAAAAGAGAGAAATAACTAACTAATTACTAAACACACTATATATATGTACATATATTCAAATGTAACTATAGTAGTTGTATTTAAGCAGAAGATATACAAGTCTTGTTTATTTACATGATTTACAAGATGCAAGTTTTAATTGAAACTTACGAAAATCGATGTGAAAAATGATTGCTTTTAGGAAGCAGATAAAGAAAGCACATAAAAATATTTATTGTTTTTCTTTTATAAATTTAAAGAATCTTGCAAAAAAACGTTAATGAAACATGAACATGTGGATAGTCAAAGCTGAACCATACATTCTAGTTTCAATGATATGTAAATGACAGAAAAATACAAAGAAGCTATCTTGTCAGTGAATTAGTGAGGTGTATCCAAACATCTTCATGAGTGGTGAACATCCAACTGCCATGTCCAAGAGAGAAATCTGCAATGAACCTTATGACTATTCTAAATAAATTCAGAACATGTATTGGGAGCTTAGGTTTTAATGACAGAAAAGGAAACACAAACATAAACCTGTGATCTCATAATTATACATGATTACAGCAAGATAAATCTGGAAGCAATCTATGCATTTTATCATTCAATTTAAAACTCAAAGATAAATCCCATTATTTAAATAGAAGATATAATCACAACATTTGTATTTTGATGAAGCAAATGATAGATG
>JASDQU010439239.1:35604-47303 GCA_032191745.1 Picea mariana
CCAAATTTGAGGTTCATTACAATTAATGTATGGTACATGTTGGCACAGGTTATTGGTACAGTTTGTTACAGGTAGATTATAGGTTGAATGGTATAGGTTTACAACTATATATCTCACATTAATAGTGTGACAGTGGTTCCATCATTCTACTTCTACATCATCGCGGTTGGACGGGGAAAGGAAATGTGGTTGTAGCTACCTTACAGTTGTAGCCGGAGAACATAGGGAGTTGCATCCTCCTTCTGGTTGTAGCCAGATAATTGGGTAGTTGGAGCTTCCCTTAGGTTGTAGCCTGAGAAAATAGGCGGTTGGAGCCTCCTTCCAGTTGCAACTGGAAAACAAGGGAATTTGGTGCTTCTAATGAATGCAATTCTTAAAGACATATAAGAAAAATCATTATGTGGTTTTCTCCCGCTTTGGGTTTCCATGTAAAAAAAATGTTGTACTATGTATGTGTATGATTGCTTATTTGTTCATTGTTTATTTACTCTGCAATTATAGGGTGATAATGATACATTGATATAACACTTGCATTATACAGTTAAAAAGGATTATATTTCTTTATTACTGATTCACCACCCCTCTCAGTAATCCAACATTTAGATGATTTTGATGAAGGAGGATGGAATTTAGGTTTGAAATCTAGGAAAAAGGGCTAGGCCATTTCACAAATGCAATTGATGTGAAAATTTGTGGTATAATAGATGCCCCCTAATGTGTGATTTCATATGGGAAACTAATTTCCAAAATACATTATAACAGTGAGAGGTGAGGATTCACTGAAGTATATCCAATGAAATTTCCCGAATAGCTGATCCAAGAACAAAAGTCATCAACAAATATCAAGTGAAAGTATTCCCTTCCCTAGTCGGCCATACCCATGCTCAGGAGTGATGTAACCATGGCCACCAAATTAGGTACACTGCAGATCCATGAAATATATAAAAGTATGAGTGATGTCCATGGCAACAAAAAATACTTAGTGGATCCAAGTAAAAAATAAATCCTAGACGTGAATGGATACACAATGGAGTTGTGTCTCTAAATAAAAATAAGAGGATATCTAAAACAAATGGAGTGAACAAATTGATCTTCTACAAGTACTGATGTCTGATGAGTGGTATAATATATGTCGGGTAGGAGAAAAAAATATGTGATTCTCTTACTTCACTGGAAGTCTTCAAAATGATCCACTGTGGTATGAGTCTACACCATGTAAATAGCTATGTTGGGGTCAAACATAGTGAGACGCCATTTGACTACCAATCATTGATGTATACCATTAAAAAATGTGAGACAAACCATTGATGATGATAATTGGTGTTAAGGTACCATGGTACAATCTAACAAGTGTGAATAAATGATTTGGTTTTGAACACTTGCTAGAATCTATCGATTATGGGACATTGATGTATTCCCATTGTCAATATTGAGGGAACCTTCCATTGATGACTGCAATCCCCAAGGTACCACAAATAACTCTATATCCCTGTCCTAGATCAATATGTGCTGAATTTGATAGGAAGAGATTCGATAAAAAGAAGGCATTAAACCATCCTCCAACATAAGGGGTAGCAGAAGGGAAAATATTTGGAAGGACTCACACAAACGTATTGTAAGGACCACACCAAGGTATGACTATGGTATGCACCAAATCGAATATTGCATGACATAGACTCTCTAAATAGTATCCAATAATGGAGACTACTGACAAAGAAGATGAATCCACTAATGGGGTGATATGGAAACCAAGGTACTGCACGGATCCCTATGTGTGATGATTTCCGTTGACGCTAAACACAAGGGAAACCGCTCAGTCAACAAGCAATGATGGTTTGTCATCTGCTGAGTGCAAGGCCACCTATTTATGATGGAAATAGGCCCATGGTGAAAATGTAGATCATACTCTTAGATCAAAGTGTCAGAGTCAATATGAGCATACCCACCAACAAGAAGTCAATGGGGACCTTCTATACTAGAACGAGTGAGATACAAAGATACTTGTGATGATGATATTTATTGAATGACACTAGAAGGTCGAGTTGAAAGGTCAGAGACTTTCTATAGAATGGTCGACTCAGGATGAAACTTCCCTTGAACAAAAGCATGACACATCATGTGACTTAGGAACAGGGATGATTTTAAGGATGGAAATTTGTTTTAAAATGTAGAAACCTTGGCAAATCTTACTAATCCTTCATATGCCAACTATAAATGTTTGGCGATATTTTTGTAAAAATATTCAAATTTATAAGGATTATATATAGTTTTTATAAAATTTTGGCTATTTTAAAGGTAAAATAATTTTATCCTATAGAATTTCGGCAAATCAATTTTAAAATAGCGAATCTCATTTTTGGAAAAACCATGGAAAATTAGCCCATGAACGAAATTTAGCCCCTAAAATCATCCATGCTTAGGAAGTATAGATTATAAACTGGGATACATCCATGATACCATAGGCATCAATAAATGCTCCATATGGTTGGAAGAATAACTAACTAGAGAATATTATAATAAAAAATGCGAAAAAGTATCATAAATCCATACTAAACCTAAAATATTTAGACAATGAATCAAATATTGTTCTTTGTTCAAGGGCGACAAGACTATTTCCAACAAAAAGATAGACATATTTCCCCCTTCTTTTTATTTTTTTTATTCTTTTGTATTTTTTCATGTTATTAAACCTTGAAAAATAATAAAATAATGTTATAGCACAGTGGAGGAAATGAGGTTCACAGGAAATAAAACTAGTTCCAAATATAAAGGAACATACCTATACTTAATGCAAGGAAGCATGTGCAAGATAAGGAAACTCATGCGATGTTTCCTCTAGGGTCAAGGTGTCGAGCCACAAGGGCACGATTTCCAAGGCTAGGAATTGGTAGGAAATCATAAGAAAATGGTTCAACGATAGAAATTTGAAGATGAAATTAGGCGTAGAAGAGCGAGAGGTTAATATGCAATGCAATTACCTCTTAACAAAATTCTGAAAGCCTCGTGGGTAGGTTATCCAACAAGAGATTGAGAGGAAGTCACGAGTCCTCAAGACAAAGACATGGCATGAATAAAAAAGGGCTTTTGAACCTATAGGAAGACTATAACATAGGTGTCAAAAAGGCCAATGAGGTACTGACTAGGATGGCCATGGAAAGGTAACCTCTACAATTCATAACGATACCTTTAAAGAAGCTTGAAGGTATAATGTCAAAAATGAACGGGGTGGATCATATGGCATCTATGTGAATGATACAGAGAAATGTATTGTGCAGGAATAAATGAACCTACCCTACATGCCAGTAAGAAACACAATATCGCCTGAAGAATTTGAAGAGGTGCTAACATAAGTGGAAGAACGTGTTAGAGGGAGTCCTGTAGGCAATGGACAACAAAATATTGAGAATAAGATATCCATATTCAATGCAAAGTCATGAAAGGGATAAAGAGAACTCATGAGCCTAAATAGAAACTTGTAGCATGAGCACCAAAATGCAAAGGGATTATAAGTTAGGGTGCCCATGGAATATAGGCTCTACCATGTGAATTACAACACTTCTAAAAAGAAGATCAGGTTTCGTGTCACAACTCAGTGGGGTCAATCCTAAGGAAAAATAAAACTAGAAATGGATAATGAAAAAATGCATTGAGGGGAAAATCTAACCTATATGCTAGTTTCATGATCATTACTGGTCAGAATGGATCGAGACAGAATAAAATGTACCAAAGAAAAATGTCTTCAAAATCCTGTATATAAAACCAAAAGCACTCACATATAAGTTAATAAGTCCAATATAGAAATCTATGATAAAAACAAGTATTATGGGATACAAAACTTGAAAATAAGAAACCCTAAAATTACAATATGTATAGAGGACCGCACAATCTTGTGGTTTATGCATACTAGTTCTTCAGGTAGAGCCCATTTCTAGGATCAAGCCAATGGTTTTATTGCTAACCAGCCAATAAAGCTTCCAGTTTAGGAAGAGGTCGAAAATGCATAATCATAGCTTCAAGGATAGCCCCATCTGAACGCAACTCAACATCCATGAAATCGGGGATGTAAAACTCATAAATACTAAGGCTCGAGGTCTTAAAAGCAACAATATCAAACTCAAGAGGATAAACAAAATCCCTTGGAACAAAAGGGGGAAGTGAAGGATCACATACCCCCACTAGATACACCACCTTATCAATTGTCGATACCTTTTCATGAGAATAAAAAAATGACTGTAAAGATTCCTTCTCATAAGTAATTGACCACCGAGGATAAGACACCACATAATTCACCCATGGCAGGGAAGAGTCTACTTGAACATTATGAACATAGAAAGGGGAAAACTGAGATGAAATCAAAATAGGATGGTGGTTATCAGATGAAATCTTATAAATATTGACAATGCTTTCGTTTTTAGGGAAATGCATCACATGAAAGAGCGTAGACACCACAACCTTCATAGAATAAGCATAAGCGTGACCAAGAAGCATATTAAAGTATAAAGGGCTTGGAACCACTAATAGATCAATTAGATCATTCTTCCCACCTAAGGTGATAGGAAACGATGGAAAAATCCCCAGGCATTCACTATGTCTTTTGTCGAAATCCAACAACTCACTAGTAGCTAACACAAGCTTGGGAGAACCCAATTCTTTCCAATCTGAGGAGGATAAAATAATTGCAGAGGATCCTTCATCTACAATACATCTATGAATTCCTTTCAAATAATATTTAAGTAGAATCGTTATTTGGAAATGTGCAGAAGAAGGAAGGAGAGGCTCCACAAGACCATTCTGATCAAAGGAAACCATCCTAGGACATGGAGGGAGAGTACTCGAAGAAAGTGGAATTCCCCTTTGTTGAGAAGGTACCAAAATATAAATGTTAAAGAAATATTGACAGGATGCATCACTCCCTAAAAGAAGAGTGGTATTGACTGAATATTGTGTCGACTCGACCACTTTGGAATACTGGTCACTCTCCAAGAAAAGAGTGTGATCAGCTGAAGGTTGCATCGACATGACCAATTCCTAAACCACTTTTTGAATAGGATTGAGACAACATGGTCAAGAGACACAACACTCCCCAAAACGATACTGGTATCATTTGAAGATGGGATCGACATGATCACTTCATGAACCAACAATTGATTAAATTGTTGGTAAACCGAAGATAACTTAGAACTAGAAAGGCCTTTAGAAAAGGACTACTTTCTTCGTACCACATAAATAGTAGGACACAAATGAGTAAGGTGGTCTCCTTTGCAAAGATTACAAGGGAACTTTGGCTTGCGTCCTATACATCTAGGCTTATCAACTGTATCAATGCCTCCAACATGACTTGCAGTGGCCGATGGGCTTCCCCCAGCATGAATTGCAGTGGTTAGGTGTTGATCTCCAACATGACTTATAGAGGTTGGTGAAATTTTTCCAGTATGACTAGTAGTGACTAGACTTGTTCCCCCAGCATGAATTGCAGCGACTGGTTCCTTCTCTTCAACATGAATCAAAGAGGTTGGTTTCTTTCCCCCAACATGTCTCACAGAGGTTGGTGATAGGTCCCTAACATGGCTAGAAAAGGTTGGTGAATTATTTTTCTTACTCTCTCTCTTCCTCTTACTTTTAGACTTATTGTTACTAGTATCTAGACCTTCACCAAAAGAGGGAGAAGGATAAGGAGTAGACTTTGTGGATGCATAAGGTAAAGGATCAACATCCATACGATTCCCATGACATAAAGTGATTATATGAGAAACATCAAGAGAATTCAGGACATTCAGAGTGGTCCAAAACCATATCGGTAGTCCTACATTCAACCCAAGCATGTTCAAAATGGCCATCAAGGGGGCAACAATGTTTCCATAGAAAGGAAAAGAACAAGAATCCCCTTGGGTAGGGGTTCCTTGGTTTGTATTCTCTAGAACATTGGTCATGACTTTATTATGCAGAGGTTCATCCCTTACAAGATTGTTCATGTCCAAAAATTTCTCACACATGGACACTAGCGAAATAGTTGTATAAAAACCCATGTCTTCTAAGAGATAGCTCCACAAATTAAAGAGAAATACCAGGGATCCTTCCCGAAAAGAATAACGGTTGGTTGACCGCCTTGAAACAACGATATAGAAGCAATGATACTGAAACAAATTAAGACCAAATATACAAAGCAACACTCCAATAAAAATTCCTAAGAGAAACATCGCAAACAAATAACTTATCCAAAGATTCATCCTAGGTGGATGAGGTCTTGATTCCAAAGGAATGAAAAAGCAGAAAGGGACCTTCTAGACAAATGCATGGGTTGATTAAGTTTCATTAACCAATGAAAAAATGAGTGAGAAGAAGTTATCTCGACCTCCATTGACCAACCTTATCGAGTGTAAGAACCAATGCTTTGTGGGGCACCCTCCAACAATACTGAAAAGTGTGATCATACCAAATCTTCCCCAAGTACCATGGAAAACCCTCACAATCACCTTTGAGATCCCTAGGAAAAGAAATGAAGGTCACCAACTCACAGTCAACGTCCAGAGGGCACAGTCGACAATTGTGATCAAATGTATGGGGAGGTTAATTGAACTGGAAACTCTTCCAGAGAACTAACGACATATGGGTAAATATCACTTTAGAAAAATCCCCCAATCTGTGATCTCTCCACTAAAATCAATTAATATTTGTAGGCGATATCTCCTTGGATCTCATTTACGTGACCTCATGTTTGCCTCATATGTTAGAGGATCTTCCCGTATATACTTATACGACAATTGGAATTGACTCTCCCTAACTCAAAATCCTATGTTTGTTCAATGTCCTCAAAGAGTTATCTCTCCAATCCTAATCCAAGGACCTAACCCTATACTTGTTTGTGAACCCTGTAAACAAATTGTAGTACATTTTAAGTTTAGCATTCATTTTAGTAATTGTTTTTACTCAAAGGGTATGGAGGTGGAATTGATGTTGTTTGAGACTCTTGCAAAAAATAAACTTATAAGAACACTTCCAAAGAAAACTTTACCCTAATTCTTCAATGAAAAAGAGTTTCAAAAAAGAAAATGCATGAACAATCCTTCAAACCTTGAAATGCAATTTTTTTCCTTTTTTGATGCAAAATGCACAATGGAAAGAAAGAAAGAGAACTAACTAGCATAAAACTCAGTTTTTTGATTTTCATTTTCTTTCTACCAAATCAAGCAACATGTCGAAAGACTTGAGTTCTAGTAAGAAAATTATTTTCTTGAAAAGTTCAAAGACAAGGGAATCAAAGAAGAATGACCAACAAACAAGTGGTTTTGTCTTTTATGTTACTAAAAGAAATGAAATGCAAATGAGATGAAGTTTTTTTTTCTTTTATGAACAAAGGGAGGAAGTTAAAGAGGAATACAGAAAATAGTCAAGAATCACTGAAACAGAACAATCAAACTAGAAACTCATCCCAACCTCACACGACTGACCTTTTGACCCACCTAAAGAACCTTATAACCAAAAGACTAACCTAACCAAAATAAATATTTTTTTGATGATTTCAAATTTTAAAGAGACTGAACATAGAAATCATAACCAAAATAAAACCTATAAGGCTCATATTGTACTGAAGAACCAAACTAGATCCTCCAAAATTGAGAGAAAGGCTAAAAAATTTCAATTCTTACACAGATCCGCAATTGTGTGCACTAGGACTCACAGACATCCGTGGTTCATAGAAAGGAAAATCACAGATATATGTGACTCATAAAGGGACAAATTGTGGATGCACCAGTAAAACTTGAAAAATAAAAAATTCAATTGAGAAGGAGGCTTCTAGAAACTTTGGACAAAGTTTCTAGATAACAAATGCTTTGAAAAGAAAGCGTAGAAAATAAGAAAAGTTACAGAAATCAAAGACAACATAAGACACCCTAAGAATGGCCCAAAATAGGAGAAGATATCCCCAGTATGGTTTCCAGTTATGTTACATAATTTTTCCCCTGTGACTTTCGGTCATTTCACAACAAAGCGAGACCATATGTAAAAGGAAAAAAGCTACGCTCACGCAACATTGCTATGAGAAAATAACTACTTTGAGGAGAGAGAGAGAGAGAGAGAGAGAGAGAGAGAACTCACATCTTGTATCCTATGTCTGACGTTGATCCTCTCTCTCCACCTTTTATTGTGCTCCTGATCTCCAATAGTACTAGCCTGCAAAAAGAGACCAAGTTTATGCTGCAACAAGGTAGTTCTGAATTCAAATTATACACATAATGTGTGAAACTTAAAGCATATGAAGTAAAATAACATATATCAATAGATTGAATCAATTTACACATGTATGCAGGGTAAGAGAACTATTTTATTTAAAATGGTGTAAGTGGGTAGTTACAACTTGAATCTAACCGTCGATACTTCCTCAAAGCCATCGACCTAGGTTCCTCCGTTGGCCCTTCAAGCATGAAATCAACACAATAGCTCTTCCTTGGATGACTCGGAAGGGATACAAACACACAGTACAACAACATATACGAGAGGAAGGAATGTTGGAAAACAAGATCCATATTAGGGGGATGCTACTCAGAGGATCAAGCAAAGTACGCAAGCTTGCAAATTCATCAGCATAATCTTGCACCTAGTTTGTCCTCTTCATCCATGACCTAAAAGGTTCCTTTATACCATCCTCAATGGGTTTAGGTGGTTTTATTCCATTTTTTACAGGCCAAGGGAAAATTGGGAACGAGCCCAATAAAAAACTCTACCCGAAAATGTGGAATACATTTTTTTTCATATTTTTGAGTGCATCCATGGGTCGCAAACTAGAAAGGAATGAACATTCGTTGTTTTCGCATGGGTGACCCATGAATGGAAGCAAAAATTTTGTTTTTAGATGGGTTTGATGAAGGAGGATGGGATTTAATTTTGGAAGCTAGGGAAAAGGGATAAGCCATCTTACGAATGTGATTGATGTGGCAAATTGTGGTATAAAACCTTTGCCTCTTGATTCCCCCCCATAATTATTTTATGGAGTATTTTAATTTCAAATTTAGAAAGAAGGAATATGAAAGGGGAAATAGGTTAAAGAGGTTATGCTCNTCAAGCATATGAAGTAAAATAACATATATCAATATATTGAATCAATTTACACATGTATGCAGGGTAAGAGAACTATTTTATTTAAAATGGTGTAAGTGGGTAGTTACAACTTGAATCTAACCGTCGATACTTCCTCAAAGCCATCGACCTAGGTTCCTCAGTTGGCCCTTCAAGCATGAACTCAACACAATAGCTCTTCCTTGGATGACTCGGAAGGGATACAAACACATAGTACAACAACATATACGAGAGGAAGGAATGTTGGAAAACAAGATCCATATTAGGGGGATGCTACTCAGAGGATCAAGCAAAGTACGCAAGCTTGCAAATTCATCAGTATAATCTTGCACCTAGGTTGTCCTATTCATCCATGACCTAAAAGGTGCCTTTATACCATCCTCAATGGGTTGAGGTGGTTTTATTCCATTTTTTACAGGCCAAGGGAAAATTGGGAACGAGCCCAATAAAAAACTCTGCCCGAAAATGTGGAATACATTTTTTTTCATATTTTTGAGTGCATCCATGGGTCGCAAACTAGAAAGGAATGAACATTCGTTGTTTTCACATGGGTGACCCATGAATGGAAGAAAAAATTCTGTTTTTAGATGGGTTTGATGAAGGAGGATGGGATTTAATTTTGGAAGCTAGGGAAAAGGAATAAGCCATCTTACGAATGTGATTGATGTGGCAAATTGTGGTATAAAACCTTTGCCTCTTGATTCCCCCCCATAATTATTTTATGGAGTATTTTAATTTCAAATTTAGAAAGAAGGAATATGAAAGGGGAAATAGGTTAAAGAGGTTATGCTCCTAGCCTAACTAAGGGTTCAACTCAAGTAGTGTTAACTTTCCTTAAGTCTATGGCCATGAAATATTTAATTTTCATCAAAATTTATCATCCTATTTTCTTCATTTCATAACTACTAACTCGAGACATGAAACTGACCATTTTCATATATATATATTCAACTATTAAACTTCTATTAACTATCACTTCCTAGCTACATCAACCAAAATCTTCATAATCCTCTTCAAACATGTACATAAAATCCAATTAATGGTTCTGCACAACTATTCAAATTATGTAGTACTAGTAATGTTTGAAGCAAAATGTATCAAAAAACCTTCATGCATAAACTACATTGTTTCACGTGGTTGGGATTAACTATGATACATTTTATTAGATACGACCTTATTAATTTGAATCAGAATCACATCATCGGTTAGGACTAGGGTCCAGTCTTAGAGATCATCCAAACATTTAATGGTGGGTTGTTTATCAATATCTGGTAAAGATAAAATAATTTGAAAATGCTTTGAAAATGCCAACATTAGGTAACAAAACATACCTTTATCTCCACCTTGAAACATATCTATATGCAATATATCAATTTGGGAAAGGAATTTCATGACCTATTGGGATTTGTAGATAAGATAATTAGAAAGAGATATTAGGACAAAAATTGGTGTTTAAAGTGAAACACTAATAGGATTCATCATAAGGAATTGAATGAGTTTACAGATAAGAAGCTATTATGACTTGTTTCTTCTATAGGTTGAATTCATATTCCAACTTTTAACACATGCACATGTTGCAAACTATCATATTCATCACATTGGACAAAATGATCAAAGGTTGTAATGTCACAATAAAAGTCCAATATTCAACTTTTAACCCCTCTTTGCATGCATCAAATTTAAAAGGAAACAAATAGCTTTGATAAAGGAAGGATTTAATCGTCTACAATGTTTTCAAATGAAGCATATAAATAAATATATATTCATAGTTGCAATGAGCATTTGTATTCACATTCGATAACTATATCATGTATATATTCTATGAGAAAGGATTCTTCTAACACTCCAACATCCATAGCATAAAAACCCTATAGAAAGAGCTCTCAAATTAAAATTCAAACTACCATGGAAGAAAGCTCAAACTTATCATGGCCTAGGATTAATATCCATTGAGCAAATTTCATTAGTATTAATAGAACCTACACTTGTAGGAAAGCTTTAACAACCCAAACAATTACTAAGTAAAACAATTTTACAAGAAATGGAATCTTACCCCAAACATCATCAAATTGAGGTTGAAAACATCACCAAGAAATTTTAATTGGGGCCGAAGGATTTAATAAATGAAAGGTTGGGAGATAAGTATGGTGTGGCTTTCATTTTCCATTGCTAATAAAAGAAAAAATGGGGAATTTGACCATGGTTTACCTCCATGAAATTAGCAAATGGGAAAATCGAAATGCTAGGTTAAGGTATTAAATATTCAAATCCTATCCCATGGTAATGCAATCCAAGACACTAGTTAGATAAAGACAAAATTATGGAAAACTTGCATGCCAAATTAAATATGAATTGGGTCAAAATTTGATGACTACAATTAGCAAGGGAAGTTCAAGCTCATGAAAACCCAACCACCATTTCTCAAGCAATTAAAAATGAAATAAAGGTCCATTAAGAACGATTTGAATAGGATATAAGTTACCTATTTCCTTTTTACATGTGAGGTTGATGGCTGACATCCATCCATGTCTATCTATGCTCTCCAAAATACACCCATTAAACCACTCCATACTACCCAAAATATCATGCTCCCTCAACCAACCACCACATTTGAATGAAGATTC
>JASDQU010439239.1:127225-141309 GCA_032191745.1 Picea mariana
ACTTCTGGGGTGTAAATACTTCATGGGGTATAAACACGGCTGAAAGTAAAAGACATCTGAATCAGGAAGAGAATCAGGCTCCACAACAAACAAATATATCAAAACTCATATCATTATCCATCAAATAAACTTTGTTCCATTACCCAAACCTTTGTGCTACCGGAATTCCTTAACGAACTTTCTTCAAGGGTTGACATCAATGAAAACCAACCCAATTAATCAACAATATTTCCCTTTGGAATTGGTGGCAACACTCTGATGCAATATTGAATTCATATCACTCATGCTCCCCATGTGACCATCGCTCCCCTGAAACCATGCCTCTGTGCTCTTTCTCCAAGCATTTACCTTTGCATATGATAAATATCTCCCCCTTTGTCATCAATGGAAAATGTATCTTTCCATCCGGGGATGCTCTCCCTAATTGAACTCTTCCTGAAACTGATCTCCCAACCTGAATTGTCCTCTTTATGGTGCTTCCTCGTGTAAATATAAGACATATAAGATAATCATTAAAAAGAATTCATTTTGGATTCGAAATTACTCCAAGTCTCCAGTGAAGATACTCAAAGGCTTCCCGTGGAAGAGGTTTTGTAAAGATGCCTACCACTTGTTCTTTTGTGCCCACATATTCAACTCTGATGTTATTCTCTGCAACCTGTTCCTGTAGAAAGTGATACTTTATTGGAATGTGCTTTGTCTTGGAGTGCATCACTGGGTTCTTTGAGATACTGATGGTGCTTGTATTATCACAACATATTGGAATGAGCTCATCATACTCAAACTGTATATCATTAAAAGTTTGTTTCATCCATAGAACCTGAGTACAGAATCATGTTGCTACAATATACTCTACTTCGGTCGTAGATAAATACATTGATGATTCTTTCGTTCTTAGCCAATATACTAAACACTCACCCAAGTAGAATGTTTCTCCATTGGTGCTGTGTCAGTCATCAATGCAACCTTCCCAATATGCATCTCTGTAGGCAATAAATGATAGATCATTTTCTTTTGGATACCATAATCCAAACTCTTTTGTTCCTTTGAGATATATGAAAAACCTCTTCACTTATAAGACATGTGATTCCTTTGTTGTTTCTTGAAATTGTGCCACATGTCCAACTTTCTACATTACATCTAGTCTGGATGTTGTCACATACAGTAAGATACTAATCATTGACCTGTATCACCTCTGGTCAATAGACTTTGAATCATCATATTTTCTCAAAATGCAATTGGTTTGCATAAGAGTGGTAACTAGTTTGCAATCTTTCATTATGAATCTCTCTAGCATTTCTATGATATACTTAGTTTTAGAAATGAAAATTCCTCAATTGCTTTGACGTATCTGAAGACATAGAAAGAAGGATAGTTCTCTGAGTAATGAAATTTCAAATTCATTATGCATATCCTTTGCAAATTTTTTTTCTTAACCTCTCATCAATACTTTGAAAAATAATATCATCAACATAAAATTCAATTAATAAAATACCATCTTGAGTTACCTTGATGTAGAGGTTGATTTCTGCACTTCCTTTTCTGAACCTTCCCTATTGTATATATTTATCCATTCTAGAGTACCATGCTCTAGGAGATTTTTTTATACCATACAAGGCCTTCTAGTGTAGACCCCCTTGCCCTCGGGCCGAGATCCGCACAAGATCATTCTAAATTCTCCTTGAGCCAAAGAAGCTCTCTCGGATCCCTATTGGAACCTCACAAATCTGATCCATAGGTCCTTCCGAAACTCCACCTGTGCAAAAAAGCACTAGGCAAAAGCTTCACCCTCACGCGACCACAACTGGGTCTTGTCGCAAGGGCCTTTTGCAACTCGCAACTCTCGAGTTCATGGGTCGAAGATCCTCGACTCCTTTTTTCCAAACTTTCGATACCCGATATGATGATATGGGTATGCCTCCCTCCTTGTTAGTGCCTCTTCAAGAAACCACTGGCTAGGGCTAACTATAGGCACCCCTCGCAACTCACGACTTCATGAGTTGGAGTGTTGAGTCCTCCTACTCCTCTTTTACGAATCTGTGACTCGTGATAAGTCAACGATGGATTGACCCCTTCCAACAACACGTGGTCACCACCTATCACCACATCAACCTTTCTCTGGGCACTTTTCTGTCGCTCCACCTGTCAACCACGCGGGCACCACTTACGGGTGTGCCACGTGTTGCATGAGCCCTCGGCGTTCGGCACTTCGTGACTTTTTCAGTCGAAAAAAAATTACCACAACTCCTGAACCCATGATACGTGATACCCCACGAAGGTTCTAATCCAACATCTCTCCAGCAGTTTGGATTTGATGGTTTGGATCTCCTCCTCTTTCACTCCTCACAACTTGGGATTTCGCAAAACCAAAGGATTTGGTCTGGCCCTCCAAACTTACAAATCCCATAATTCGCGATATGATCCAACACTTACGCAAAACACAATCAACGGTTCACATTGATCCTGGATCCTAAGGTATAGGGTTCCTCCAGCCTTTAACCTCCTTGCAACTCCGCAAGATCCCATGGCTCTTAGCAACTTCGCACTTCTTTCACGAAGGCTCCTCGTCGTTCATTCACTCTTCTCAAGGATCTCTTGTCCAAACTAACTCAGCGTTCTTCCACCTGAACTTGACCTCTATACAATGGCCTCGATTTCCTTCTCCCTTTGAAATGTTTTGATCTCCTTCTTCCTTTGAAATGTTCCAAAGTGTTATCCTTCCTGAGCTTTTACTTACAAACTCAAATTTTCAGAAAGAACCCTGCTCGCACTCCTTGCGGAAGCTTCCAAATAACTTCTAGTTATTTGCACCTGTGCACTCTTTGCAACAGTGGTCCTTCAACCTTCCCCTTGGTTGAAAGATTCTAAGGTTTCAACTAGCCTATGCACACCTTGCATGGCTCTGTGCTTCACCTACACTTCAACTAAAATGAGAACAATGGTATCTCTCCTGTGCTTTCTGAGGTAAAACTCAGAACCTCATCAGTACATACCTTGTGGACATCCACTGCACTCCTTGCAGGGATTCTCAGAGAGAGAAACAATTGAAACTCATTCTACCCCTCTTTCAGACTTCATACACTCAACATGAAATCATACATCCCACACAACATTGAAATAGATGCATAACAAAGAAATAAAACAACTATAAACATACCATTTAACAAAGGTAAACAATAAACACCATAACACCATGAAAGTTGAGTCAAAGCTTCATATATTAACTCAAATGCTCCTGTACATGGGTTCTTCTCTACAGTTCTCTGCTGCAACTCTCCATCTTATGAATTCTGAATGATGATCCAAAAGATACAATAATACAATGGTGAGGATGTCTATATTCGTTTTCCCTCCTATGCTTCTAAAACTGTCTAATCTAACATTCATATCTACCTACTTTCATATTAAACAAACTTAAATGCATATTACATCTGATAGATGAGAGTAATCTCTCCAGATCTGTTCCTATCTCCAAGACATAAATGCAACTACGCTCCTCCTAACTATTACATTAATGCTTTTTGGTTTCAAAATTCAAAATTTCTTCATCTACATGTCCAGTTGTTTCTTTGGCTAGGCTCATGCTTTGGCTTTGGTTCGATGCTTCTGCATCATACTCCCTTGCTTGAAAATTTACATGAACTCCTGTTCATGAGATCTTGCATAGTCTGTCCATGCTTTTGAATTTCTGCTTCATCCTCCCAACTAGCATCTTCAATTAGATTTCCCTTCCACTTGACCAAGTATTCAAAATATTCCTTTCTCCTAGTCTTTCTGCTAATCCTGTTGTCAATTATGCTTTTCATCTGTGGATTTTCAGCTACAAGCATTTGTTTCGTCCATTGGAACTCTTTCTTCTCATTTTCTGCTCTTGCTTCTTCAACTCTGTAATGATACAAATCCACAACATTGAATATTGGTGAGATTCTGATCCCATCGGGTAATTCAATCTCATATGCATTCGCCCCAAATTTCCTTATGACTTTGCATGGTTCAATATTTTTCATCTTCAGTTTATTATACATTCGCCTTGGGAACCTTTCCTTCCTTAGGTGTGCAAAAACCAAATCACCGACTTAAAATTGAAGTTCTTGCCTGTGTTGATCTACTCTCCGCTTGTATTCTTGACTTGAACTTTGAAATCGCTCCTTAATTTGGCTGTGAAGCTCCTTCATTTCTTCTGCAAAGTCCTCTACACTAGCACTTCTAAATTCATTTTGTTCTGAATCTTTCAATTCAGAAACTCCCCTTGGCTACATTCCATATGTAATCTGGAATGGACTCTGTCCCATGCTTCTATTGAGCAAATCATTGTAAGAGAATTTCGCCTGTGGCATAATGTGATCCCACTGATTGTGGTGTTCAGTTACTAAGCTCCTTAACAAATCTCCCAAGCTTATGTTCATGAATTTTGTTTGCCCATCCATTTGAGGATGATATGTTGAGCTAAAAGACAAACGTGTCCCCATCTTTTTCCATAAGGTCCTCTAGACATGCACTACAAACTTGGTATCTTGATCAGACACAATACTCCTTGGCAAGCCGTGAAGTCTAACGACTTCCTTAAAAAATAGGTTTTCAATATGAGTTGCGTCACTGGTTTTTTGGCATGGTATGAAATGTGCCATTTTTTAGAATTTGTCGACTACCACAAATATTGAATCATATCCCCTTTGTGTTCTTGGCAGTCCCAGTATGAAATCCATGCTCACTGCGTCCCATGGCCTTTTAGGTATGGGAAATGGTTGATATAACCCTATGTTCTGTCTTCTTCCCTTCATGTGTTGACAAATTCTGCACCTGTCCATAAATTTCTTAACATTTGTTTTCATCCCTGGCCAAAAATATGAGCCATTCAACTTTGAGAACATCTTATCATGAACGAAGTGTCCAGCCAATCCTCCACTGTGTTTTTCCTTCAGAAAATTCTCCCTCATGGAGCATTTTGGAATACATAGATGATTCCCCTTGAACAATAACCCATCCTAGATCATGTATTCACTCCATCAGCTTCTGTCCCTGAGAACTAGTTTCTTAGATGCCTCGTATGCCTCCTTGAAATCTGGGTCATCCCTATACATTTCTTTGAGGTTATCAAAACCTAAAGTCTTGACTTTGAATTCCTACATCAGCAAACATTTCCTGCTCAAAGCATCAACAACTTTGTTAGCAGTTCCAGAAATATGCTTACTCAAAAAAGTAAAATTCTACCTGTATTCAACCCATTTAGCATGCTTTTCGTTCAACTTCTCCTGTTGAGTCACGAATTGTAAAGCGTGATTATCACTGTACAAAACAAATTCCTTAGGAACCAAATAGTATCTCCATTTCTTCAGTGCTTGTATGACTGCATAGAATTCCTTGTCATATGTGGAGTACTTAACCTTCGCCTCATTCAGTTTTTCACTGAAGTATGTGATCGGCCTATCATCTTGGCTCAAGACTGCTCCAATTGCAAATCCACTCATGTCACACCTGACCTAGAATGTCTTGCTAAAATCCGGCAAAACCAGAATTAGTTGCTCAGTAATCTTCTTCTTCAGCAGGTTGAAACTCTTTTCTACTTCCTCAGTCCAGTGAAAAGTTTTATGTCTTTGCATAACCATATCCATCATTGATGCGCTAATTCCACTGAAATTTTGTATGAATTTTCTGTAGAAGCTAGCCAAACCATGGAAGCTTCAAACTTCAAGTATACTCTTCGGCGATGGCCAATTCTTAATCGCCTTTATTTTCTTTGGATCCATTTTCAACTCATTTGCAGAGATAACAAAACCCAAATAAATGAGTTATGTCCTCATAAATGATGATTTCTTCATGTTAATTAGCAATTTCTCCTACTGTAATCTCCTCATTACTGCAACTAGATGTTTTAACTACTCTGCTTCAGTCTTGCTAAATATTAATATATCGTCAAGGTATACAATGAAGAATTTCCCAATGAAATCATTCAGGACTTCATTCATCAGCCTCATGAAAGTACTGGGCACATTCATTAAGACAAATGGCATGACAATCCATTCATATAGCCCCTCATTTGTCTTGAATGTTGTCTTCCATTCATCACCTTCTCTCATTCGGATCTTATGATACCCACTTTTCAAATCAATCTTTGAAAAAAAAAATTGCTCCACTCAAGCAATCCATCAAGTCGTCCATCCTTGGTAATGGAAATCTGTATATGATGGTAATCTTATTGATTTCCCTTGAGTCTGTACACATTCTCCAGCCTCCATCTTTCTTTGGGCTGAGCATTGTCGGAACAACGCATGGACTCAAGGTTTCTCAAATCAATCCTTTGTCCATTAAGTCCTGAACCTGTCTCTTAACTTCTTCATTTTCCTGCGGCGTCAACTGATATGCTTCTCTGTTCGGAAAACTGGCTCTAGGTATAAGATCAACATGATGGCATATAATTCTAATAGGTGGCAACAAACAAGGTAGTTTGTCCACTACTATATCAATGAACTCTTCCAACAACTCCTATATTTCTTTTGGTAAATCATCTATCCTCATACTGGTCAAAACAATTTTGGGCTTCCTCACCACAATAAATTGTGTGAATTCCTTCTTCTTAACCTCATTAAGAAGTTCCTTCCCACTCATGAGAAGTACATTGTTTCTCATCTCTGTTTTCACCTCTTTATCTTTAATTGGTAGTAACATGTGAGTCCTACCATTTTTCTCCAAGGTGTAAGTGTTCTTTCTCCCATCATGAACCACATTTCTGTCATATTGCCATGATCTACCCAGCAATAGCTGAAAAACATCCATGGGAATGAGATCACATAATATTTCATCTTTATATCCTCCTATTTTAAATTCAACTAAACATTGTTTAGTAACATTTACCTGATGTACTTTTTGTAGCCACGAAACTCTTTATGGGCTTGGATGTACAACAGTTTCCAGCTCCAACTTTTCTACCATCTCTGTAGATACGGGATTTTTCGTGCTACCGCTGTCCACTATGACTTTGCATACCCTATCCTTGGTTTTTCAAGCAGTCTGAAATAGACTGTTTCTTTGGGATGGGTTCTCCACCTCCTTCTCTGGCTTCAAGAGAACTTTCCTCATCATTAAGGATCTTCCACCCTTAGCATCTTCTGCCTCAACATTCCATCCTTAAGCTTTGGCAATGTGAGTTTTGCCACCATCTTTCTTCTTATCTGGACACTCATAGGATCTATGTCCGATCTTTCCACACACAAAGAATTTTATTTCATTGCCTCTGCCTCTTCCTCTTCCTCTATCTCGAGGAAAAGTATTTCTATCAGCATATTGCCCTCTCTGTGAGTTTCCTCCTCTCTCAGGTTGAGTTTGAGGTTTCTTTTCCTCTTCTTTAGGTCTCTGGGTTCTGTCTTGGGCAATTGTTTTGCCTCTGGCTTGACTTCTACCTCGGCCTCTTTGACCTTTCTTTCGGCTCATCTTTTCTTCAGCTTTCAGAGCCATCTGATAAGCATCTTCCACATTTTAGATGGTCATCATGCTCATCTCATCTTGGATGTCATATCACAGACCATTCATGTATCTGGAAACTTTTTCATCATCGCTCTCTCGATGACCTGCTCTGATGTTTATCTTGTAGAATTCTTCAGTGTATTCTTTCACTGACATCAATTTCTGTCTCAAATTCTACATCCTCCGAAACAGAGTGATTTGATAATCCCTGGGTATAAATTTGGCTTTCATCTTTGCAACCATTCTATCCCAGCTTTTGATTTTCTGCTTGCCCTTGCAGTGTATGTCATCCTCCAGTTCATCCCACCATAGTGTTGCATGCCCTTTAAGTCTAGTGACGACGTTTTTGACTTTCTTGTCTTCCTCGACATCCTCATAGTCGAAGTATTTCTCTAGAGCTCTAATCTAGTCTAGAAGCTCTTCAAAATATAAGTTTCCCTCATACATGGGAATGTCCATTTTTTCTCTGGCACCTATCCTTGCAACAACCCTGAATACGTGTTCATCTGCAACATCTTCGACTGCAAATTCTTCTCCTTCGTTTCTATCTTCATTTTCACTTTCAGCGTCATTGATATCCCCAACGTCGACTATGTGCCTCTATGTTATCTCCATAACATCAAGCCTAGCACGTAATTCACACATTTCTCTTTCCACGGCCGGATCAGGAATTGGCCTATCTCTTCTTCTCGGGGGCATGGCAGAGAAAGTTTTCTCCCTTCTCCCTACTACAGAAAGAAAAGAATTTGTTCTGGGCTCTGATACTAGAACTGGCACAAACCCCCTTGCCCTCAATTCGAGATCCACACAGGATCATTCTAAATTCTCCTTGAGCCGAAGCAGCTCTCTTAGATCCCTATTAGAACCTCACAAATCCAATCCATGGGTCCTTCCGAAACCCCACCTGTGCGAACAAGCACTAGGCATGAGATTGACCCTCACGCGACCATAACTGGGTCTTGTCGCAAGCCCCTTTCACAACTCGCAACTCACGAGTTCGTGGGTCAAAGACCCTCGACTTCTCTTTTCCAAACTCTTAATACCCAAGATGATGATACGGGTATGCCTCCCTCCTTGTTAGCACCTCTTCGAGTGACCACCAGCTAGGGCTAACTATAGGCACCTCTCGCAACTCACGACTTCATGAGTTGGAGTGTCGAGTCCTCCTGCTCCTCTTTTGCAAATCTGTGACTCGCGATAAGTCAACAATGGATTGAACCCTTCCAACAACATGTGGTCACCACCTGTCACCACTTCCACCTTTCTCCAGTCACTTTGCTGTCGCACCACCTGTCAACCACGCAGGTCCCACTTACGTGTGTGCCACATGTTGCATGAGCCCTTGGCACTCAGCACTTCACAACTTTTGCAGTCGAAAATAAATTACCACAACTCCTGAACCCATGATATGCGATACCCCATGAAGGTTCTGATCCAACGAATCTCTAGCAGCTTGGATCTGACAGTCTAGATCTCCTCCTCTTCCACTCCTTGCAACTCGAGATTTTGCGAAACCAAAGGATTTGGTCTGGCCCTCCAAACTTACGAATCCCCGAATTCGCGATATGATCCAATGCTTACGCAAAATATGATCAATGGTTCAGGTTGATCCTGGATCCTAAGGTATTGGGTTCCTTTGGCCTTTAATGTCCTTGCAACTCCGCAATATCCCACAACTCTTACCAACTTTGTACTTCTTTCACGAAGGCTCCTTTCCATTCATTCACTCTTCTCAAGGATCTCTTGGCCAAAATGGCTCGGCGTTCTTCCACCTGAACTTAACCTTTATACAACGGCCTTTATTTTCATCTCCCTTTGAAGTGTTTCGATCTCCTTCTTCCTTTGAAGTGTTCCAAAGTGATATCCCTCCTAAGATTTTACTTGCAAACTCAAATTTTCAAAAAGAACCCTACTCGCACTCCTTGCGGTAGCTTCCAAATAACTTCTTGTTATTTGTGCCTTCGACCCTGTGCACTCTTTGCAACAGTGGTCCTTCAACCTTCCCCTTGCTTGATAGATTCTAAGGTTTCAACCAGCCTGTGCACACCTTTCTCGACTCTGTGCTTCACCTACACTTCAACTGAAATGAGAACAACGGTATCTCTCCTGAGCTTTCTGAGGTAAAACTTAGAACCTCGTCAGCGCACAGCTTGCGGATATCCACTGCACTCCTTATAGGGATTCTCAGAGAGAGAAACAATTGAAACTCATTCTACCCCTCTTGCATACTTCACACACTCAACATGAAATCATACATCCCACACAGCATTGAAATAGATGCATAACAGAGAAATAAAACAACTATAAACATACCATTTAACAAAGCTAAACAATAAACACAATAACACCATGAAAGTTGAGTCAAAGCTTCATATATTAACTCAAATGCTCCTGTACATGGGTTCTTCTCTACAGTTCTCTACTACATCTCTACAGCTTATGAATTCTGAATGATGATCCAAAAGATACAATAATACAATGGTGAGGGTGTCTATATTTGTTTTCCCTCCTATGCTTCTAAAACTGTCTAATCTAACATTCATATCTACCTACTTTCATATTAAACAGACTTAAATGCCTATTACATCTGATAGATGAGAGTAGTCTCTCCAGATCTGTTCCTATCTCCAAGACATAAATGCAAGTACACTCCTCTTAACTATTACATTAATGTTTTTTGGTTTCAAAATTCAAATCGGTCTTCATAAAAATGTGCCCCTTTTCTTCATCCATGCATCCAGCTGTTTCTTTGTCTAGGCACATGCTTTGGCTTTGGTTTGATGCTCCTGCATCACCTTCTTCAATTTACACATGTAATCTACGTTCTCTGACAACTGAAATACTTCCGGTTGTTCAACGTAGACTTCTTCTTCAATTTCCCCATTCATAAAAGATGATTCCATGTCCATATGATACACATTAATACTCTTGGAGCATGCATCATCTAAGAGAAATAAAAACAATCACCATAAAATAAACTTGCATATCTAGGAGTGAATGATCTTATTTGTGGTGTAGTCCTTCTGAATTTTTTCCTTGACTGGTCATGATCACGATTGAATATTCTTTGTGGCTTGAACATGGATGGTCGTCTTGAAGATATATCTTCAATAGTTTTCTTTGATTCTGGTTGACCATAATTCCTTCCTTTGAGTACTTCTACATAACTCTTTCTATTTTCTTCATTTTTCTTTTCTAGCAACATAGAGTGTGTCTCTTCATTCTCTATAACTGATGCGGATGTTTATGTCTCTTCAACATTCTTGTTGAGCTTGACAATTTTACTTCTCAATGTGACAACCTCTTGTTCAAGCTTCTCAAACTCTTCTTCTTTCTTCATTATATGAGACTTCATGACTTCTTCTGTTCTTTTCGCTTCTTCAACATGTATTTTTAATGTGATTATTTCTTCTTCAATTCCTTTCTCTTCTTGACCAAACTCTACCTCAAGCTAGTTTAGATTGCTAGTTCTTTCCTTAAGATGATTTGTCAATATCTTCTCTCTCATTTCTTCTTCTTCCTTATGTGCTGCTATGTTGGCTTCCAAATACTATTTTTAATCTTTAAGATTTTCTTCAATCTTTCTGGCATCTTCTAGATAAGTTCTGAAGTTCTTGATGACATGTTGGGCTTCTTAAAAAATGTGATCACTTTCCTTTTGTTTCATCAATTCCTTATTGAGTGACTTGTTTTCTTCTCTTTCTTTTCTTATTTCATCTAAAGCACTAATCAATTATGCTTCATAATTATCTTCCTTTTCAATTAATTTTTTGTCTCATTTCCTTCATGGAATTCTATTTCAAGATGTCTGTGTCTTTTCACAATTAAATAAAAACAACATGCCTCTGTTGATTATGTACTCTTCATCCTCTAAATCTGTTTGACATGGTGAACATATTTCTTATTGATATGTACCTGCATCTTCTTTGGCATTTTCTAAATCTGCGATGGGTGAAGAATATATGTCATGTAACTTATCCCAAATTTATTTGGTTGATGAACATTTACCAACCTTTTCTCTTACCAGATTATGTAATCCTTCCCAAATGAAATCCATTACTATTTTGTTATTCTTCTTCAATTCCTTCTTAGCTGCAATATTTTCCCTTTTTGAACTATCATATCCTGTAATGATTGATAGCCAAATATAATACCCATGTGCCTGTAAAAATAATTTCATCCTTCCACTCCATAACTCATACTTTAAACCATTTTGACCATTAAATAGTGATACTCCATTCTCAAAATAATCCAGGATCTCCTTCCAGTGGTTAAATTGTTTCCTGAAGGAACCTTCTCTAAAACCAATTGTTGGATTACTGAGAGAGGGGGTGAATCAGTAATAGAGCAATTTAATCCTTTTTAACCATAAAATTCAAGTGTTATATAAATGTATCGTTATCATCCAATAGTTGCAGAGTAAATAAACAATGAAAAAATGAGCAATCATACACATACACAATACACTAGTGTTTTTACGTGGAAACCCAAAAAGGGAGAAAACCACGAAATTATTTTTCTTATATGTATTTAAGAATTACATTCACTGGAAGCACCAACTTCCTTTGTTTTCCAAGTGCAACTGGAAGGAGGCTCCAACCCCCTAGTTTCTTAGGCTACAACCTGAAGGAATCTCCAACTCCCCAATTCTCTGGCTACAACCAGAAGGAGGCTACAACCCCCTATGTTCTCCGGCTACAACTAGAAGGCGACAACAACCACTTGTCCTTTCCCCATCCAACCATCTTGAAATATAAGTAGAATAATGTAACCACTGTCACACTATCACTATGAGATATACTGATGCAAACATGTACCAATCAACCTATATTCAACCTATACCATAAACAAGTACATCAACCATGCACCAACATGTACCAAACAACATGTAATAAGCTTGTACCATAAAAAAGTGCATCAACCATGCACCAACTTGTACCTCAACCTGTACCATCAATGAGTGCATCAACCATGCACCAAATATGTACCAATAATGCATCAAATACACATAAATTATGACTCATCAAGATGTACCAACATCATCAACTATACACCTCATGTATGTGCCAACTCATCAACTACTTGTCTCAACCATGTACTTAACATCTACCTCAACCATATACCAAATACATATACCAATACAACCATCAAAATTTGTCTAGCAATACATCACACTATCCATAATCAAATACCATAAACCATTACATCAAACCATGTGCCACAACCTCACTGTCATACAACCTCTATTTGTAACATACCTCAACCAAAATCCCTCATCAATTTCATAATCCAAACATGATTTGTAACTATGTAATAGACCTGGTGTATATCATCGCATACCCACAAACCTTCCTTAACAAGAGACTAGCATTTTCATCAAATTTTACTTTTGTCTCACATGACAAGTTTTGGTTTAGTCAACAACCCTAACTTGCAATAATCATAACTATGTACCTATAACGAATAAAGATCTGAAAATAGTACACAATGTTCTTCAGTGCATTTTATGCAATTCCTCCAAGTTTCACCACTTGGAACCTCTCAGAAAAGGATTTATAGAAAAAATGGCATACCTTGTTCAATTCTAGCTTATTGTAGAGAGTGAACTTGTAGAGAGTGCCCCGCACACAATATTTTTTTTATGGATATAAAAATGATACAAAGAATACTAACGAAGGTAATCTAACCAATAGATTTGGTCTTACTGAATTTGGATCTGTTATGAATAAGTTATGACGTGTTTACCTGAAACACCTGTTTTATACTAGTTTTAGGACTAGCCACAAACCCAATTTTACACAGAGTGTAGCTCCAAAAATACAATGACCCCCAAGCTGAAATTTTTATCACAGCTAATTGGAAATGTTTTCTGAACAGTCTCCCAATTTCACGTCTTGACTCATAATATAAACAAAGTTATTTCGAAAATGGTGAGATGACCTGTAAATAACATACCTTATAAAGCATCATCAAAAGAATTTATCCTCCCTTGAATTTCATCTTTATTTACTTCACCTTCCCTCTGAAATTCACCTTATATATCCTTTGGTTACCTCATTCATTTGTAGATATTCAATATGCTCAATTGTAATTAAAATTATATATCATTTCCTCTTATTTATACTTTTATGTAGCTTCCTCAAGGGGTTACCTTCTAACCATGTTAAACCACTTTCCTTATTTTAGGGCTAACCCACTTCTAACCACATGTCCACATAGTAATTTCTCCATTAAATTTATTATTTAAATAAAAAAAATTGTATCCACTTTGACGTATAGTACACTCATCACATCGTTTTATTATTTAAATAGTTTCTTCTTTGTTTTCCTTATTTTAGGGCTAACCCACTTCTAACCACTTGTCCACTTAGTAATTTCTCCATTAACTTTATTATTTAAATAATTTCTTTTGTATCCATTTTGAATTATATTACACTCATCATTTCTCTTTATTATTTAAATAATTTCTTCATTTCAACCACTTTGACTACTTTCACCTTTTGGGGCTTCTAGATGACTCATGAGGGTTCTCCAACTTCACAAGGCCATAACTCTCTAACCGTGAGGATCTATGTGATGTTCCACATACCAATGGAAATGGAATGACATGTACTATCCATCTA
>JASDQU010439240.1:0-13373 GCA_032191745.1 Picea mariana
GACCAGCCTAGGGCCTAATTATTTCAAATCTTATCGTTTCGCATGACTTACTTTAATGATCTGTGGACTCTTCCTTCCCCATCATCCACAATGGAAGGGACAGGGCACCATGGCATGGCCATGCCTTTGTCTGTGGTAGAATTTGTGTACTCTATAGTTCATCAAGATTCCGTCGACCCTGATCTGACTCTCGCATAGGAGTTAGATCCGGTTCTCGAGCCTACTTGGGCTCAAGGTTCTCTCACTGATACTGATTATTTATACTTAGTATTTCCCTCAGACGAGGAGATTATTGAGGTACTGACTAGTCCAGACAGACCCTGGGATGATCTTCATCACAGATCTTACTTCCTCCCAAAGTTAAGAAGAATTGAAGCAGATGAATTCACTCTGACTATGACTTGAGATAAGGCTTGTCCTATCAATCCTTTGTCTATGCACACTATTTTCCCTGAGGAAAATATGGAAACCATTGCTCAAACGATACCTATTGATATCTCCAGAATCCCTAGCATCATGGAGAATACATTTGTCGGAGTGGACTACTCCACCGAGGATATTTGAATCTACACAGATTTATTTAAATAATTCTGCGACGTGTTTGCCTGGTCATACAAGGAAATTCCAGGCATAGATCCAAGAATGGTTGAACATGAAATCATGACATATCTTGATGCTAAGCTGGTCCGATAGAAGCTTCCTCCAGTTAATCCTAGGAAAGCAACAACTATTAAGGATGAAGTAGAGAAACTACTCCAAGCTGGTTTCATCCACCCCGTCAAATTGACTCAATGGGTATCAAATCCCATTACGGTCAACAAAAAATAGGGTATGATTCGCGTATGTACGGACTTCCATGGTTTGAACAAGGCTTGTCCAAAGGAGAATTTCCCCACATCATTTATTGACCAGATAGTCGATGAATGCACAGGTTGTGAAGCCTTTTCTTTCATGGATGGTTTTTCGGGATACAATCAGATAGAAATCAAGCCCAAAGACCAACAAAAATCTACTTTCATTTGTATCTGGGGTACATTCGCTTATCGGGAGATGCCTTTTCCTCTGAAAAATGTTGGAGATACTTTTCAGCGGGCCATGTATTTTGCTTTCCATGACCTCAAACACATATCCAAGGATTTTCTTGATGATTTACCATCACGATCTTGCAAGAGAGTTGATCATCCCACACACCTCTAACTTATCTTTGTGCGATATCGCTACTATTGGATCCAATTGAATCCAAACAAATGCAGCTTTTGCGTAACATCAGGTCGTCTGTTAGGTTTCATAGTTTCAACAACAGGGATCCCCCCTGCACAGTCCCTAAGATTCAGAGTCTATAGAGAAAAGCAAACTTTTTACGAATTTTCATTGCGAACTATGCCGAGATCACAAAGGGTTTTATGCGTTTACTGAAGAAGGACGTTCCTTTTCATTGGGACAAAACTACTCAACATTCTTTCAAAGTGTTGAAACATGCCCTCACATCTACCCCTCTGCTGCGGCCACCCAATTATAATAAAGATTTCTTATTGTACTTGGTTGCTGCGGAGTCGACCATCGGTATGGTCTTGGTTCAGGAGGATGATTTTCTCTTAGAATATGTGATTTATTACTTGAGACGAGGCCTAGTTGGACCATAACTCAATTATTCCCACATTGAAAAATTTGTGCTGGCAATAGTTCATGTTGTCCAATGGTTACATCATTACATCTTGTTTTGCAAGACCATCATCATTGTCGTTGTGAATCCGTTTTAATACGTGTTGACACAACGTGTGATTGACGAAAATATTAGTATATGGATAGTTATCCTCCAGGAATTCAACTTGGATTTTTTCTTGGCGAAATCCAAAAAGTTGTTGGTCTTTGCGGAACTCATCTTGAAACTTCCAGGCGAATCAGGTGATGTTATACCCGAGGAGTCGCTTATCAAAGGAGACATGTTTTTGATCGCATATTTGGACCCCTGGTACGAAGATATACTAGTCTATCTCCATAGTTTGAAGTTCCCTACCTCTACTTCTCATGATGAGCGTCGTCGTATACGCCATTAGGAAAAAAACTATCTCATACTCGAGGACACTCTGTATCGTCGAGGTGTAGATTGCATGGTGTCTCACTCATGATGAAGTAGAAATCATGCTTAACGATTGCCACACTAGAGAATGTGGCGGTCATTTGTCTGGGTTGGAAACAACTCAAAATATTCTATGAACCAGTTACTTTTGGCCAACATTAATCAAAGATTTTGTTGAATCAGTCAAGAAGTGCCACTCGTGTCAGATCTTCTCTCAGAATATGAGGGCACACCCCACTCCCATGTTTCTCGTCATCACAGTTGGTCCCTTCACCAAGTGGTGGATTTATTATGCTACATGCAACCCCCCTTCTGCAAGGGGTCACCGTTATATCATCGTAGAAGTAGACTACTTCACGAAGTGGGTCGAAGCTATGCCAACATTTAAATATGATGGCGAGACAACAACTCTCTTTTTGTTTAACCAGATAATAGCAAGGTCCAACGTCCCAAGAGAGATTGTCACTCACCATGGCAGTCACTTTCATAACAAAATGATGTCTGAGTTAACATCAAATCTTGGGTTGGGGAAAGAAAATTCATCACCCTACTACCCACAAGTGAATGGTCAAGTGGAAGTTGTGAATAAATCCCTTAAGACTATTTTATAGCGACCGATCAATTCGGCCAAGTCAAATATGCATTTGATGTTGTATTCGACATTATCGGCCTACCGAACATTTGTTAAGACTACAAATGGTTTCTCACCTTTTCAACTCGTTTACGGGTTGGAAGCAGTCTTCCCTATAGAGTTCCAGATCCCCTCTCTAAATTTGGTAGTACAGTTATTGCTAGACACTTCACCGCTTGAAGAGCGTTTATTATATCTTTAGCAGCTCGATGAGTAGCGTTGGGACGTAGCCTTAGCCAACAAGGCTCACAAACAAAAGTTAAATTGTCGGTATGATCGGTCCATCCATCCTCAGATTTTCTTTGAAGCCAACCTTGTCCTAGTCTATGACCAAGATAAGGACCCCTTGGGGGCAGGCAAGTTCAAACCCATGTGGTTTGGACCTTTCCTCGTGAAGGAGGTTCTAAAGAAGGGTGCTTATCGTCTGGTGGAATTTGAGGGAAATGCTTTGGAGGAGCCTAGAAATGGGCTCTACCTCAAGAAGTATTAATTGTAGGTGGGTCACCTTGGGTGACTTCTTGTAACATATGTTTAGTCTTATACATTTTCTTTTTAGTTTTTGTCTTTTTGGTTGAATGGATGTGTCATTTTTGATGTCATATTTTTCACTATGGAAGATGTCAAGTGAATCAGAGGTGTTCGTTGGGTTTGCGGACTACACTAGCCGGCACACTTAGAGGCTTTCTTCCGCAACTTGGGTGATTTTCACACCTCGGGGCCAATTGCTATCTTCAAGAGGTATATGTTTAGGTGACGCCACAAATAATGTCGTTGAATACAACACAATCTTAGAGTTTCTTTGTGATGCTTTTTTGCATGGTATCTCTTTTAATCCCTTTTCAGACCCTTTAAACATGAAAATATTGCTGAGCGATCTTGTTTCCCTTCACGCTCGCTAAACTGCAATTAGAAGGCACGTCTGTTCGATGGTAGTTTACCCCTTTTTTGGTCTATATTTTCAAAAGTATGAACAAAGGTATACTCTAGGAGCCTCGGTTATCTAGAAGATTATTCTCAGGTATAAATTTAACTCTTTTTCGGGCCTGAGGGACTAGATTTACGAAAAAGGAACCTTCACGGAGTCCATAGTTAATCTCTTTTCAGACTCCCTAAAATTGAAAATATGGTCGAGTGACCTTGTTTCTTCAAACTCATTAAATTGGTCCAGAAGAACAATCTTTACGGAGTCCATATTTAAGCTCTTTTCCGAATCCTTAAATATGAAAATATTGTCGAGTGATCTTGTATTTGTCACACTCATTAAAATGGTTTTGAATAGATGTCTTTTCAGTGCTATTTTACCCCTTCTTCAAACCGACTAGATTACCTTCAAAAAAGGTACCCCAGTGGAGTCTCCCTTTACCCTTTTTTAGACTCTCTAAAAATGAAAAAATGTCGAGATTACCTTCTCTGGGATCATTAAAATTACCTTGAAGGATGTTATCATTGTGTCTTATCAATCACATCTTCATACCTATGTCTTTAACCTAATGTCAGCTCCATGTTTCTCTCAACTAAAGGATCTGAAGCATGCCTTATACACAAGCCTTGTAGCACTTTGCCTCTGTGTCTTGACACCTTGACCCATAGAGAATTTTTCCTGAGTGTCCTTTTCCTGCATATGTCCCTTTTCTTTGAGCATCAATGTGTTCCTTACACTTGGAACTATTTCTGTGACACTTGATCCTCCTTTGTAACATAGCATTCTTTTATTCTTTTTCAAGCTTCCCAAAATTATTGAAAAAGACAAAAAAATCAAATATACCCCAAAAAGAGGAAGGTAAAAGTATTTTTTTTTTTGACAGCACAATTAGTCTCCCTTGGACAAAGCACATCCTTCTGTTTGTTCGTCAAGACCTAGGATTAAATATGAATTTAGGAAGTTTTTATCGCTACATAGAGTTGTGTCCTCCTCCGTTTGGTTACCCTTCCAAAAATATGGAGATTTCGCATTCCCTCCTGCATCGTGAACTTATGTAAATGCCATGTTTCCTGAGTCTAATCTTTTGTCTCGCTTTCATCCAAGGGAAGTATTACTAAAATTGAGTCGGCCCTTCTGTAGTTTCTCTCTTGTCCTCATGCTCGGCCACCCTGAAAGACCCATCAAGTCCTTGTTCAAAATCAATGAAGTTCTCTTTACTGATCACCAAGATCCTCTTGTCTATTCCCGAAGAGCCATCGAAGACCTCTGGGTAGTGAAGTTATACACTAATATTACACTCCTACCCGAGTTTTTAAGATTTTGAAGTTGTTTCTCGAGATATGAAGACCTCATCTCCAACCATCAGGGGTCATTGGATTCTTGAAGATGGATACCATACATGTATATATTTTGATTTTGATATGTAGATCTACTGTGTACTACTCGCGGATACACTTTATATTGTTATATGACATGAATCTGCAGTGTATTTGATTGGCAACCATGATTTTATTTCATCCTGAGCATGGGTATGCCCGCCTTGGTGAGACAAATTGTTATTTTGCAGATGGAACCTCCTGAACTCTAGTCCTTGGACTCACTCGCTTCGTACATTGGTGAATATTTGTAATATATTTCGGCCATCAGATGCTCTTTTGGCCTCAGACATTAGGGGGCATCTGTTATAACCCTAAATTGCACCAGACATGCATACCTGGCATTAGGCCATCTAACTTGCTATGTTTTCCAGGACATCGTTGAACAAACTCTTCTAAAAACCATTGCTTTGAAGGTGTACATGCCCTACACCATAATTGCCCATGTACACACGCTTACTGCACCACTACAACCCATGTACACTCATAGAATATCATGAAAAATGAAAATTTCATAGGATATTGGTTTTCGGGCCATCACATAACCGTTTGACTGCCCATAGCCAGTCACCCCAACCATTACTATCTCTTCTGGCCTATAAAAGAAGGGGTTGGGGTCCCATGTCAAGGAGAAGCACGAGAGCATAAAAACTCTTCCTATTTCTATATCCCCCCATTGCCTCAATATTAGGCAACCACATTATGAGTTTGAGAAAGAATTTCCTTTTTCTCTATTGCAAGCCTTTGCCATTCCCCTAGAGAGAACTGAAGAGGAGAAGGAGACATGGAAGTAGTTGGTGCATTGTGAAGAGGAGCCCAGGACCGAGTTCGAGGAGTAGTGACGATGTCATATTGTAAGTGACTTTTGTGAGATTAATATAAATAAGTACTTTTTCTGTCCCGCCAAATGACATCTTAAATTTCAATGATTTGTTTACATTTCTTGTTTATCATGTCTAACCCACTAATACATACATAGAATGCATGCTTGTAGTTTCTTGTTTGTCTTTTGGTGAATGCAGGTCAACTTTGGGAGGAGACTTGCAGTCAGGAAACAACTAAACACAAAGGAATCGACACCAGACGCGAAGTTTAAGGTATGCCTATCGGATCCATATACCTTGTATTTTATGTATGATTGTGGGGTAAAGTTGGGATAGTTGATAAAAAGTAGGAGACTTTAGATGGTTAGCTCTGCCTACATTTTAGAACCCTGGTGTAGTATGTAGAGAGGTTTTCCCGCTATAACAATACATCTGACGGTAGAAGTTATGTTATGGTTTTTTTCCTTAGAAGGAAACCCTATTTTATGAGGGAATTTTATTGTGGTTATGTATTATTGTGAATATTGTATTCTAAGAGAGGAGACCATGAGAGGAAGAAGATGAATTTACAATGAGTGTGTTGTAGGTTGTATCCCTTCATTTTGTTGGATAATAGAAAGGGAGGACCTGGAGATTTCTATCGTGGATGTATCCCACATTGGGTGAACCAAATATATTTGTGTCTCTATTATATTGTGTATCTTCTGTGTTTTATTTCCACATTTGTTTTATTTTATTGATCCTCCATCATGTTTTTCTAATAGTTCAAAGACTACGACATTACGTGTTATTATGGAAAAGAATGGTAGTTTCCAATGTCAATCCATTTCAATATGTACTAGCATGATGTATCATAGGGGGAAAGTACAATAAACAGATTCATAGATGATTTTAGGGGCGAAATTTTGCTCATGGGCGAAATTTAGGGGCTTCTAATTTTTTATTGGGCGATTTTTTTGTATTAAAGTGATTTTTTAAACTTATATCATTAGCCCATAATTTATTTTAGTGGAAAAATCATGTACAGGGTTAGCCCTTGTTTTTAGGAGAGATAGAAAAAAAAAATTATATTTTGCCCCTGAAATTTGGAGGGACAAGCTTCCATTAGCCAAATTTCTAGAAGTATGGGAATTTTTGATATCTTCTTCACCCTGGCATTTGGTAAAATTGGGGTTTATGGTTTAATTCGCCCAAATTTCATGGTATAGGCACTGGGTAGCTACATTTTGGCCCTCCCACCTGGTATAAATTGCCTAGTGCCCAGGGTTAAAATCATAGCTTTGTTACTTGTTTGTTTCGTTTGTGAGAACTACAGAGTCTACTATCTAGTGACCATCCAGAAAATCTCTAATTCCCCAAGGCTCGGTTTACATATATTGAATTTTCGTGTTTTTTTTCCCTCGACGGAACATAATTTGGAAAGAAGGCAAAAGATCACTGAGATGCTATATTGAATTTTCGTGTTTATTTCCCCTCGATGGAACAGAAAGAGGGAAAGAGATGCTATATTGAATTTTCATGTTTAAACTTTAATTCCCCTCGACGGAACGGAAAGAGGGCAAGAGATGTTAGTGGTTGAGTTGAGCTGCCTATTCAGAGCAGAAGAAACTCGAATTTGTTACAGTTATTAGCCTGGTGGAGCCGCCTCTTCAGAGCAAAAGAAACTCAGAAGGTGTCGCACAAGGCTTTGGCGGTGAATAATTACCAGGGTTTCAACTTTCCAAACGTATTGATAGGTATTTACTATTTACCTATTCCTTAATCTTTATTTAAATTGTAGGACAAAAGATTGCAAACTTGCAAACTTGCAGATAACCATCTTTTAATTGTCTATTTCACTGGCTGCCCATGTCTTCTGTTTCTATGCTCTTTCCTTTGCTCTGTAGTTAACATAACCTACTTCCTTTGGCATTTCAACATTTGATTCTCTTAACATTCCTAATTCTTTTGAAGCTTCACCCACACCTAATTCAAGATTAAACCCAGCCTCAACACCATCTCCATTTGCAAATGAATAAATTGTGTTATCAATGTGGTTTACTTCTGGTAATGAAATAGGACTCTTGGTGTTGTTCGTTCATAGGCTTGACCTTTAATAAAAGTTATATATGCAAACTATCATCAATCATATGACCAAATCCACATGATTAATTTCCATCATTACATGACCAGATGTCACCCTTGTCTAGGACCATTATTTTTGGCAATTCTCTATGTTTTGCCCCTCTTCCATAAATTTAGACCAAAGGGATTCCTTCTCCAAATTTCTTACATGCTTTTTCTGGCTCTTCAATTCATTCTTTAAAGTATCCTCTCTAAGGTACATTAATGATTCCTCCTCCCGAGGCTTAGACCAAAGGGATTCCTTCTCCAAATTCCTCACATTCTTTTTCTGGCTCTTCAATTTGTTCTTTAAAGTATCCTCTCTGAGGTACATTAATGATTCCTCCTCCCGAGGATTGCACTGATAATATTGTTCAAATCTATCCAAGGCATGTAATTCATGGTATAATTATGTTGTATGTTGTGCCAAATGTCATCAACTCATCTGAACCTGAACCAGAACCATACAAGCAAGGAGAGGAATAAAACTTTATTCTCGCCAACACATACCAACTTTTGACCAATATTAGCTTCTGCAATGCCCTTGATACAATATTCATCTATTAATGAGTTTTTTGACAAGACTTGGTGTTGTGTTCCATTTCCATAGACCTATTGTCACAAAACAAACTCCAGAATACTCAGGTCCAACCTTTATCCATGATGTTAGCATGAATACCCCTATCCTGTCTTCAAAATAATTTCCAGGAACCCCTATGGTTACTCCACAAAAATAACAAAAATAATGTGGTTAACATCTGGTTCCTACCTAGGGACAAATTCTCTTCTCTGGAGCACCTGAGAAACCCAGAATCTTGTCACCAAGATTTCAACCCTTCATTCATTCATGCCATCCTCCTTACCCTTATGCTTAGGTATCATTGAAAATAGGGACGCATCAAATTATGAATGACTGTAGTTGAATATGCTCATCACCGTTAGGAAAAAACAACACCTGGGTGTATGTTCACAAAAAACTTCTAAACACAAGGTGTTTCATGCCCAAATTTCCTCGTGTGTGCCAATGCAAAAAATCCTCATACAAAATCACTATCTTCTTTAAATAACAACGTCACCCGTGACCCAGAATTTTGGTACAAATTATGTCCTTAAAATGTAAGTCGAGGATTTTGCCACACATTTCCTTTGTCCTTTCCTAGGTGTTAATTTCTAAGGAGTTTTCACTCATGCACTTCTAATACTAGTTTTTATGGGCAGGAAAGACATCATTACTACAAAAACCTATATATGTATCATCATTGTCATTGTTTTATGTCCATCCAAGATAATTGGAATTCTGCCAGCAATCTCTATCACTGTCAACTCATAAGAGATTATCATATCTATGCAAGAATTGTTGCTCAGAAACTACACATTGGAATCCACCTCTTTTGAGAAAAGGGGTCTGACAACCCTCTTCATAAGTATCACAGATAGGAGATTTCTCAGAGAAAAAAGTGTAAGAACTGCAATTTCTTTGCTCCAGCGACAAATTACTAGCTTCAAAGTTTACCAGGTGAGTTGTGTGCCTAATTTTGGGATGAAATTTATCTTGAGATTCATGAATTCTCAAAGTACTGTCACCTTCACATTGTAATCCTGGATTCTTATCAAACCATTTTTTTACTAAAAGAAAATGATCAAGAGATATGTCTTCAAAAGAAATTTCCATCGCATCAAAATTGTGACTAGCATCTATAACAATAGGGCTCTTATTTTTTAAAGTCATGCAACACTTTTCTCATTTTCTATTTTATTCATACTTATCATACTGAGGGTTATCATCAAAAACGACTATGAATGCATCCCTTCTAAAGCTTTTCATTATGAAGTCATCCAAATCACATGATGATGGCTCCAATAATCATTTTTGTCTACTCATTGCTTCATCATCACAATTTAGGGAATCATGGATATCATCAACCAAAGTCTTCATAATTGCACCACATTCTCCTTCCAATTCTTCCAAATCAGAGTCTTCTTTAGAATTTTCTTCCATGGTGGATACAAGTATGATGCCAACCTCTTCAATTTTTGGGTACAGATCCCCTTTCAGAAAGAGGCAGAGAAGAAAATAAGAGGGATTGTTCCGACACGTAAATAAAGAAAGAAATGATCCCTGCATTTCTATCATTTTTTGTGAGCCATAAGTGATGTTCAGTCCATCGGAAAAATGTTGGAGGTTGGGATAGCTAATGTGGGCATACTCTGCTCCTTATAATGCCCAGGCATGTATCTCTTCAAACAACTAATCCTTGTAACTTTTGGGCCTGGTTTTTTATCATCTAATTGTGGTGAAGCCTGATGATACATGGGATCTATTGTTTGTATTTTCTGAAGCATTCCATATCTCAATTCTCATTCATGAGAACCTTCTGGGCTGAGAGAAACAATGTTTCTATCATGACAATTTTTGAATGAGGACCCACGTGTTCCCTCTTGGGAATCTGGAACGCATCCCTTCCAAATTCCTCTACCAACATCCTGCTCCCATGTACAATTCTACATTTTTCTTGGTTACATTGAACATAAGTGTCATAGATGAGAAAGGCATCAAGTTGCAGGGTGTAGGATCTGCTACCAATCCTCAGCCAATTTATGTCTTCATCATGAAAAACATCATTCTGCAATCCATCCTCTTCAGAGGGTATAGTAAGAGACTCTTCTTTACACAATATCAGATTGATTTAGAATGATTCAGATTGATTTGGTAAAACTTTGAGTCTTGGTCATACTCTTTGAATCTTTGTCAAACCATTGTGTTTTGGCAAATTTGACCGTATTTCACTGAGCTTGACCAAAACTAGTAGATTTGGCTCATTTTAGAAAGACAAGCGGAGTAGGCTTGCTGAGAATTCTGCAGACTCATCAAATATTGTTTCAATGCATTCAAGATATGCACGTGGTGATACTCAATCTGTCAATCCAAATTTGTACATAGGCGCACAGTGCCATTAGTTATAGAACATAAAGTATAGATATGCAAACATTGATGTTCATAATTTTTCAATAACAATTATGGAGTTGGGATACAAATTTTTTTACCCTACATAAAATACATAGTATAGAGCACTCCAAGAAAAAATAATGTTCTATCTCAGACCAAATAGAGAACACTGCAATCTTGGTAAGTCTATGAAGAAGAGGGTGAAATGAACCTTAAAATCTGGGCAAAGTTTGTACAGTTGAAAACAGAGGTGAAAGTTTTAAGAGATCTTAACACTGTAAATGATGAGGAAAATAGGGCTCTATTTCATTCAAGTTATGAATCCAAGGAACTATCCTTTGGATATGAGAAGTTTACACCATAAATGGCCCATCAGGCTTACAAAAAATGAACATATCTTTGTTGCCCAAAATTCTCTTAATCTACCCCCTTCTCCCTCCTATCTTCTTCGTCCTTCAAAAGAACTGAAAAGTCTCGATATATGGGATGCTTTGAGATAAAGGTGACACATGTACTCTTGTTGCAACTCCAAAGTAACAACCGGCAAATCTTGTGTTAAGGAATCCACATGAGGGGGTACTCTACAGGGATAATTAACAAACGATTTAAAATAAGAATCTCGCATCCCAAAAATAGTTAAAATAATACAAGCCATTCCCTTAAAAGGCTAACTAACTCCTGAGAATGTGTGTTTAAAGTTGTTATAACCACAAAGGCTTCTTTGGCAGCTAAATATTCCTTTTCATTAAATGGATCTGAATATTGAGTCAAAAGGGAGCTCAACTCAAAGGTTGACCAATTCCTACTAAAAGGGATCTTTCTTTTCAATTCCTTTGTGATGAAGGAATAACTTCTATTCCAAAACAATTTTCAATCTTGTATCTAATATGAGAAGTTTAAGAAGAATGTCTATATGGGAGACATAAGTATTTTTTGATGCAATAGATGATTTATTATCAGCCTCCTAGAAGTGTCTCAACAACCACCACACGACTGATTCTCTATAGATGATGCATGTATCATAACTGCAAGTATACGCATCTACACATTTACAACAAAGAGCTTTTGCTAGGCCGCACAAACATAAGAAACATTTATGAAACAAAGGGTACCCTGTTGCAATTTGAGGTTCTATATGTTGCTCAAAGTTTGCATACATGCCATCAGAAGGGATACTATATCTCCGCTGCCAGATTTCCTGTAAGTAGCAATTTCTTCAACTGTTGAAGATACATCCCTCACATAGTACCCATTGGTCATCAATAAGAGAGTAGAAACTACTTTCACAAGAGAAACTTCTTTTATGGATACATTTTCAATCTGGTATCTAATATGATAAGTTTGAGAAGAATGTATATGGGAGACATAAGTATTTTTTTATGCAATAGATGATTTCGTATCAGCCTCCTAGAAGTGTCCTAACAACCACCACATGACTGATTCTCTATAGATGAGGCATGTATCATAACTTCAAGTATATTCATCTACACATTTACAACAAAGATATTTTGTTGGGTCACATAAACATAAGAAACATTTATGAAACAAAGGGTACCATGTTGCAATTTGAGGTTCTATATGTTGCTCAAAGTTTGCATACATGCAATCTCAAGGGATAATATGTCTCTACTGCCAGATTTCCTGTAAGTAGCAATTTCTTCAACTGTTGAAGATATGTCCTTCACATAGTACCCATTGGTCATCAATTAGAGAGTAGAAACTACTTTCACAAGTGCTCTGAAAATCGCTCCAACCAAAGGGGGTAGGGTATGTACACCTCAGACTTTAGAAGTCAAATCACTATGTGGAATTTAGCAATCAAATCACTATGTGGAAGGGGTCCCTTGTCCCACAAACAAGGGGGTATCATACACCAATTTTGTGTCTGCCTTGGCCCTGACCTTAAAATCAGATTATGATTTTCAAAACTGAAGAAAAGAGAATGTAAAATGATCAAAGATTTCTGCTAGAATTCCATATTTGAAAGTCACCATGTTTGATTTCCAAGTCATTTATATAGATTTTAATCATTGCTTTATTTTAATTGAGTATAATTGTTGTTCGATTCTTTTCATATTTAATCATCTTTGAATTAGGTTTGTCCTCATGCTCCTAATTCATCACTTCTGCATGTGTGTGAAGTGCTCGTTGCTCTGTTTCCAAAGGTTTTGAAAGTGGTCATTTCAAAAGCAGTCCCCGTTTCCAAAAGTTTTGTCCTTTCCTTGTTTTAAGCAACTAAGACTTTATGTATCGTGTTTGGTTCAATCGGAAATTTTATTTTTATATGAAGACTGGGAAACCAAAAGGCAAAAATATTTCCATTTAAAGATAGGTGCAACTTATATGATCAAAATTCATTTTATTCAACTCCATACATCTATTTTGTTGCAGCATTCCAAATCCCTTGGTATTCAATTATAACTCCATAAAATCAAGATGACCATCCATATTCAAAGGCTTCTGTCTTTCCTTTGCCTCATCCTCTAACGA
>JASDQU010439240.1:18371-41330 GCA_032191745.1 Picea mariana
TTTCAGATTCCCCATCAAGTGAATAATTAGCTCATCATCGACGACACTTTGTATTTTCGTGGGGTCAATTCAATTCTCTGTCACTATTGAACCCATGAAGACATGGAGTCTATCCTCAATGAATTCCATAGTGGATCATGTGGAAGTCACTGATCAGGGTTGGAAACAAGAAAAAAAATATTTCGTGTCAGGTGATTTTGGCCGACAATAATTAAATATTGTGCTAAGGTGGTCAAGAAATTTCATCCTTCCTAGCTATTTTATCAGAAAATTCACACACACCCTTCTCCACTTTTCCCCATCATCTTTTTCAGTCTTTTTAAAAATGGGGAAATTATTTTACTACATGGCACCCTCCATCGGTTAGGGGGAATCATTAAATCATCATTGCCATCAACTACTTTACTAAGTGGGTGGATGCCATGCCTACTTTTTTGAACTATGGTCATACTACAACCTTATTTCTGTTCAACCAATTTATTACTAGGTTTAAAGTTCCAAGAGATATTTTCACTAACCATGGTAGTCACTTTCAGAATTGAATGATGTCTGAGTTAGCATCTAAATTGGGATTTAAGAAGACACATTCGTCTCCTTACTATCCATATGTAAATGGTAAAGTAGAGGCCATAACCAAGTCTCACAATAACGTAATTCAATGCACTCTCAATAAGAGAAAATATAATTGGCATTTGATGATGTATCCAACATTATGGGCCTACAAAACCTCAGTCAAGACTTCCACAAGTTTTTCAACATTCCAACTTATTCATGGGATGGAAGAAGTCATACCTATTGAATGAAAAATCCTATCATTAAATATCACAATCGAGCTTCTACCATATACAAATGATTTAGATGTGTGCCTTGTTTACTTAGAGTAGCATTGTGATGCTTCCACCACAAGTGAGATGCACAAAAAATGTGTCAAGTCTCAATATGATAAGTCATTCCACCCAAGTATTTTTTCTAGAGGTGACCTAGTCCTGGTTTATGATAAGGATAATGAATCTTTAGGTACCATAAAATTCAATCCAATGTGGCACAGTCCTTATATTGTGATGCATGTAATTAAAAAGGGATCCTATGAGTTATCTGATTATGAAGGGAATATGTTGTCAGAGCCCATAAATGGGCTCTACCTTAAGAAGTATTTCTCTTGAGCATTAGTGCTCAAGCATATGATCTCTGCATTTATCATAAATATATGATAGGTTTAGAATTTTTCCTTTCTGTCTTTTGTTGTTTATTTTTTCTCTTCTTGATTTCAAGTCATCACAATTGAGATCTTGCTTCCACCACATGGGTGATTTATTCGCTCGAGGGCCAATTGGTAGTATCTGGAGGTGTTGGTTTAGGGCCATCAATGAATAATGTGTTCGAGTATAGTGTCGTAATCGAACTCATAAGAGATGTTATTGTGCATGATATCTCATGCTTAGAGGTTTTACTATATTCCCAATTTGTGGTATCACAACTAAATGGTCAATACTGTGTGCGTGATCCCACGTTTCTCCAACGACTCATACATGTACATCTTCTAGAATGATATTTTAATTGTATTACTTATATTCACATTTCTAGAAGTGAAATTTTTGTATCCGATGCATATGTTAATAATGTACTGGATTGGCATTTATCACATAAATAAAAGAAACACATACATAATTGTACATAACAATTGTACATAAGAATTGTACACCAAGGAAAAAAGAGATATTTATATGTATTATTTTCATGTCTGATAATACAAAAAATATGGGTTTTATGTTACAAAATTTGGGCTCATATCCATGATTGTCCATCTATAGGATGATACAAAAATTTTCATAGTCTATCTATGTTGAGGGATCTACCCCCGCATGAGTCTCTATGTAGGATACAATTTCATTAACTATATGCCTAAATAGTTGTACCTAGGCCTGGGGTACACTAGCTACATGTCGTTGCATCTACTCCAACAAGTCATCATTCTCCACCATCAAAATCTGATGTGTAAGGTATTACAAATTCCTCTTGACACTTTGCAATGTGTCCTCCATCTGAGCAGCATCGATTCCTAGATGAGAGTCACCATGACCCCTACATTAGTGGCATGGATGTATCTATGGCCATCTCAGTCCAATATATATATTCATTCATATGAATTTTCTCAGTTATCATCCATCCAAAATTATTTTGTTTTACTTTTCAAATAATTAAAACAAAACAAAAAATTGATTAATTTGAAAATTGAAAAGTTTTCTTACTTATCTCTCCTAGAGCTCCATCGGGAGGCATGAACATGTTAGGATCACGTGAAAAGTTCATCCCCTCATAAGGATAATCATCTATGGCGGTGATATGATGATCCCACCCATGAAGAAATCATCATCATGGGCATAAAGGACTCACCCACCTCCTAAGCATTGTATAACTGTGGCCCACTGTAGTAAACAAGGTTCTCTAATCCCATGTGGTGGAATGAACACGTTTGGGATAAGTGCAGGAAATCTCTCAAAAATGAATGATCACAAGATGCTTCCATATATAAAAAAAATCATCTTTCGATTCTTGTAGTTAGTCATTTGTGCCTTCATGTTCTGTAACAACGAGGTACTCCAGTCATAAATTACTAGAAAAAGTCACTCTACTATGTGAAACATTTGTGGCTAAGAGGCCTAGTGTAAAATGGGAAAACCTGCATTCGGGTTAATCATATGAAGGATCACTTTCATACTCATGTATTCTATGTTGCGAATCAGGATCTGACTACCAAGACGCTATGTACCATGTGTACAATATTCTCTAATGTAGTCCTCGATAGTAATCCCTATACCACTTCCAATTTAGATATTTACCACGTCTCCTTTGTGGGGTAAACTGGTGATAAATTATACATATTCAACTTTTATGGTCAAGGATTGTGCATCTAACATGAAGGCATGGACCTCTATATTTCAATATCTAATCAACAATTGCAACAATATCTTTTGTGATTGCATGTTGGGAAACTCATAAAATTTTATAAAACCACATTGTTGAAGAGCTTCAGTAATCTCTAGATGATCCCAAATATCTTGGTCATCATCATCATGCTCTCTCTCATGCCATTCAATAGCCATTTTTCAAACCCTACAAGAAAAAACCAGAAAAGTTGATTAAATTTTTCTTATGCACATACATGTACACGGGTTCCTTTGGACATAGACGCATATATACATGCCTATCGTTAAATATCCCTGCATATATGGAGGGATATATAGGATTTGTGTTAAGTGCAAGTGTGTACATGCCCTCCCACTTCTAAAAGAAAAATTGCAAGAAATTTCAACAAAGGCTTGGATGAAAATGAAGATGGGTTAAATCTTGTCTATCTAATCCTGTCAGTGATTAATTCCATTGATGGTACTTGTCACATACCCTAAATACAAATGAAAATTTACAAAAAATAAAAACGTTTTATCACACATATTTCTAATCTGAATCTATATGATCAACCTTCCTTACTTTATGATTAATGTTTTGATTCATCTTGTCAATCAATTTTTTACATAACCAAACATGTCCATTATGCTAACTATGCACTTGAATGACCTTATTGGTTTTTCTCTTGATTATTAGAATATAAAATTTATCTAAGGTCATATTATTTGTTTCCTCAATATATGCGAGTTTGTTTTCTTATGATTCATATACAAGTTTGAGATTCATTATACCTTCGGATAGTTTATTGTATAGTCCTTGTATGGTTTGTATGTTTATGAGAATGGTTTGAGATCCACTCTACATCGTAGGCATTACCATATTTTAATTTTCTTGTATATATATTACATAGATTACATCATCCATTTTTTATGACATGGTGATCGTGTGCTATGACTTAACTTTAGTGTAAATGTCATAACACTCTAGACCCATGGTATTAATTTATGATACATGGTTTCGATTGTTTCTTTAAATCATTTTTGTGATTCATACCACAACATCATACCAGTTATATAAATCCAGTTGTTTGTTAAAAACATTGTTGATTATGATCAAGACCATGGAAACGGTCCCAAGTTCATGATCAAAATCCAACTTACGCTTAAGTGTTATGCTTTGAACATTTGATAAGGTTTATGCCATAAAACATTTTTCGCAGCAGTTGTTACTTGTTAAAATCTCATGGAACATTTATATATAGTGATTATAGTTTAATTCTTGGCCACGAATTTCGTATACTTAATAATAAACTTGCTTACTTGTTTTTCCCATGGAACATTTATTATTTGATTCGACTAGTTATTAAAGTTATTAGAGTTTACAACTTAACCTTGGTTATTATGGATATTACAGTGTTTAAAAATGGATAACCCTTGGATTATGTTTGGGATGCCAACCATTGTTGATGCAGTTTTGTGCAACAATTGTCAAAGGTATCATGACATAACTACCTCAATCCCTTCCCCCATCTCCATGGCATTGTTATGTGTATACGGGTGTTAGCTACTTACCTAGGGTTAATCCTTTCTGATAATTTTGACCAAGGCCTAGCTTCTCGGTCATTTGTCCTATTGAGTTTCCTTTACAGTTCTTTTGGCTCTGGTGATAACCATTTGGTTTTCCGTCGAGTTTTCTCAAACCTTACTAGTTTTTATGTTATGTTGTGTCTTACTATGGAAGTGTCAAACAAATTACTTTTGAAGTCCAGTCATACTGGGAGGTTACATGTACTTTTCTTATCATTTTTCATATGATTTTTACTCGGATCTGTTTGTGACTACATGGATAAAATATTTTGTATTTGTCTCTTCTTTTTCACCTACATTATTACTGTCAATCCCATTTCTACTTCCGAGTTTATAGCTTATAATATACTTACTTTCAAACCATTTAGTTTCTGATTTTTTACTCCATAAATTTCTTTGTAATGTTATATTGTCGAACATATTCCAGTTTATGAATTTTTGGCTTGATATTTTTATTGTCATACCCAATTCAGACTCTAGGTTTTAGTCAGTTACTTTCTCCTAATGGAGTTACTATCAAACCCGTTTGATTTATGGTTTTTATCTTATGAATTTGTATCATTAAGTAAGATATCTTCGTGTAAGCTCTTATTTACAGTTTCCTTGTTTGGATTAATTGTTCTCTAATTTATTTGAATGCAAGGCCATCAGACACACTTGTAGTTATTAGCAAAATGCAACATTATATCATGTATGGGATTAAACCTATGTTTTAATTTCACAAGGAATTATGGCTTCCTCAGTCTCATAGAGTTCTATGGTTTGTTGTTGTTTGCAATTGATAATTTTTGAAATATCATTTCCAAGTCTTCATAGTGAAACTCTTGAGTTGAGAGTCAATGAAGAATTGCCTGAAAAAACCGCTTGAATTGTCGAGTTTCTCCTTCACTGAATTTTGATCATCATCATCATAATTATAGAGAGGGTTGTTCTAAAAAAAAACTAGTTTAGAACACTTCACTAGTTGTTCATTTTTTAGATATATCAAATCATCATTCAATAGTTAGGATTGAGATTGAAGAAGTATAACTTTATCTTGCATCACTTGCCAACAAGTTATAACAAATTTTATATTTGTTTTGTTCAGTACCATTGTGTTGTCTTCAACAATGATTATTAGAGTGTTTAGAAACTCTAATAGTTCGAGACATCGATCCATTTCAAAACACTAAATAAGGTTTCCTTGTGTAGGTAGATACTAATTAAAATTTGACTCGACAAAATAAGGATTACTTGCAACTCACTAACTTGAATTGCTCACTTGAAAGTGTCACACTCATTTTAATTTTTCCCTAGCAAGATGAGGGTGTCAGATACCACTGAAAATGCACCCAAACTTTGATGTTTACAATGATTTGAGTTTTAACCACTCAACATATAGACTCAGGAATAGAATGACACAAGAAATTTGTGGGTATTGGTCTGAACTGAAAATGCTATTAGAATATAATGGATGTGATCATTTTACCATCGATGATATCACTATTGTCACCCAACCATAGGCCAAATCCCCCCTCCGAGAACCTTAACCTTGACAAAGAATCACTCTGGAAGCAAACCCTAGGCTAGATAGAAAAACAAAGGGTAGTGCACCATTCCTCAAGGATAGCACACCAAACAAGATCTGATCAGATAGTCCAAACCATAACCAAGAGATAGTCCAAGCCAAAACACAATTTGCAAGCTGCAGTAGCTACAACGACAACTCTCCTCCAAACTTGTGCACATACTAGGAAACTACAGTGCGCACAAGTGTTGCTCTGCAATTCTGAGAATGCCTGCCAAAATGAAGACTGGCCTCCTATATTTATACTAATTCTGGTGAACTGCTTGGGCCAACTTCTCATTCTGAGTGTATATTTACTTAGTATATAATATTTCTTCTGGCCAACTTCTTCTCTTGTAGGCTAATAACCTAATACCAATTATCCTCTTGAGATGACTTGTCCTCTAGGGTTATTAGCCAACTCATTAGGGTTTCTTCTTACTTCCTGGAATATTCTATTCTCATCAGGTTTACACATGGAGGTAAATACCTCCCACATCTACCATAATATTAACACTCTCTCCTAGCTAGGGAGGTATTATAGGTAATGGTATTGAGAAAAAACATACCATTCACTTGGTATCATCAACATAGTTGTAGAGACTATATTATGACTAGAGCACCATCATCACAATCAGTGTCATCAGCTACATCATCTCTCAAAACCATACTCTATCTGAGTAATTTAGACATGATGTTGGATGAGTCACTCACACCACAGAGTGACACAAGAGCCATTCTTCTAATATGGACATATGTCCTAGAAAAATAAATGTCCTAAACCATTTTCTGTCAGGGAAATATCTGTCCATTGATCATTTATCTAGCTGATAATCATTTTCAACACTGTTGATAGTCTTCAAGGAAGTTGGAACAATATCATTCAATAGAACAAAACTGTGTCTATTCATAGTAGTACACAACTACAATCCAGTGGTACACTACCACACCAAGTAGCACACAGGTACTTGATCAATGACGTATATTCACAAATAGTACACATCCACCACAATAGTATACATCTATTGTCTAGAGACATATAGTCTTCATAAAAATCATCTAATATCAGCCTGCATAGAAACAATGTTATGATATAAACTGAATCATCTGGGCCATTCTTCCACTCACATCTATGAGATATGGAAGAGCATCTGCCCTCAGAAGGTCAAACATAAATGATGAGCTATCTGGACTATTCTTCTCAAGCAAGGAAGAATAATTGTCCCCATTTCTGAGCCTAGACCATTCCCCACCCTAGGCCATTCCTTCGACACTAGACAAAGTGTAACCTAGAGAGAAAGAGTCTGCCCTAAGGAATGTCTATCCCTAATTGTTGATCCTGGACCATTCCCCACCTTGGGCCATTCCTCCAGCACTAAACAAAGTGAAACCTAGAGATAATGAATCTGCCATAAGGAATGACTGTAAGAACCATTTCCTAAGGAAATGATTTTCCTACACCAACCTCCAAAACGAACCATTCCTCATGTTAACCACAATGGGAAATTGTTGTCTATAGTACATCAACAATCCATCGAACCATTTTTATTACAAAAATGACCATTCGATCTGGACCATTGTCCGTGAGAAATCTCAAAACACTTTTCGAATCTGGAAATGAACTACTCATCCTAGACCATTTTTTGAACTGAAAAATGATTGTCCATCAATCAATAACACATAATTTCTCCCTCCCAACCTGGGAGTAATCTCTTCCTTTTTCAATAAAGAAGTCATCTCCACAAGCTCCAACTTGAGTATGCAAACTCTTTCATCTTGGACAAAAGTTTTACCAAAATGTCTGCTTATCTGCTCATCTATGCATATATATATTGGAGAACCACTTTTTCATTTCTAGACTTCATCACGGAGAATGTGATGCTTGATCTCAAATGTACTTCGGTCTGGAACACTGGTTTTCTTTGAAGGCTTCATATAGCTCTGATCAATAAGGTATATCATTGTTGTATTCCTCTTTGGTTCCTGCTATCTCACAACATCGTGGTAAGGGTCAAACTGGAACATATCCATGTGGCACTTCTTCTATCATCATGATATCTTTGTCATGGATTGGAAATCCATCATCCTGATCTTCTGAGTAATCATTTTGATACAATATCTCTGTTATAGAAAGTCTTCACCATGCCTCTATTGTGCATTGGAGGTTCTACACCAAGTTTTCTTCTTCCATCTGCATACAAGGGTCTCTTTCTGGTATGTCTCAAAGCCTTGAGGTTTCTCTTCATACGCTCTTTGTTCAATTTCTCTGGAGAACAGTTTTTTTTTTTGCATTCATCTGATGTAGAACTCCAACCCATGGATATTGGAGATGATATAATGACTCATGTAGAGGTATGTATGGTTTACTGGAATGAGTAATCATCATAGTCTTCTCCCTCCATCTAGGAGAACCTCTAGTTCTAGATCTTGCAATGATTTCATTCATAAGTCTTCCATACACTGTTCTTCATCACAACTTTTAGTTCCTCTGCTTGATTGATTTTAGTGAGTTCATATCAGGCTAGTAATCGTCTGATTCTTGATACAATGACTGGTTGTTCTGGCTTCTCTTTCTTTCTTGGAATCTTCATGCTCTTTCTCATGTTTTTCTTTAGCTTTTGGTTCCATGGAGTTTCTTATAGATTCCATTCCCTAAATATTCCACTTCTTTATTTCATCATAAGATCATAGATGTAGATGGACAACCAGGGATAATTTAAGGCTTCTCTTCAAAGAAGACTTCTTCTAAGGTCGAATTGAATACGTACTGCTTTTCATGGCTACTACCATGGATATATACTTCATCATCTTCAATGGATCATAGGATTAGCTCCATCCTAATCCTTTCTTCATGTATGAATGCATGCTCTTCTTTTGGTAATATATAATCAACTCCCTCCATCTAGGAGAGTCCACACTTCCATCTGCATCCTTATTGCCTTCTGCAAAGTGTTACAAATATTTTTCCAGTTTCTTCTTGATTACTGACTTCTTTTTGTCTTTACTTCTTCTAGGTTTCTTTCTGATTTCCGCTTATCTTGAATCTTCTCTTATAGCCATAGTCATAGTGGTCCTTATATTGTTATTCTTTCATAAGAATAGTTTCTCTTTGAGCATATTATCTTTCAAAAAAAATAGATATGCAAGATATGTACCGAAAACATGGTATGTACAAGAACTATGAAGAGTATTGTTACCTTATCTTAAAAGAAGTTTGTTTTGTCCTTCTTGGTTTTCTTTGAGGATTCCCTTTCTTCGGCAACTGATGCTTCACATGTTTCCTTCCTTTTATTTAACTCGGGACAATGATTCTTGTAGTGACCATACCTTTGACAATTGAAGCATTGTGTCCTTGACATATCTTTCTCTTGATTTTTTTTCTTCCTGGAGCCAAACTTCTTTTTGTTCCTGAAATCCTTGAACCTTGCTATGAAGGTTTGATCATACTTCTTTTAGGGTTTCTCTTTTGCACTAATCCTTGATTCTTCTTGAGAAAATAAAGTCCAAATTTCTTCAAATGTAGGATACTCCTTCCTTGTGTTCATGCTTGCAGAAAATACATCCCACGTCTTGGGAAGACCATTGAGTACTATGTTTACCAATTCCTTATCTGAAATGATCTCTTCAATAGCTTGTAGTTGATCTCTTAATTGAGATATTTTCACAAAGTATGATGTTATGTTTTCATAATCATTCATCTTCATGTCACGTAGCTCATTCTTCAGACTCATTACTTGTCCAATGTTTCTGACTGAGAAGAGGTTTGTTAGGGCATTGTACATCTTATTCGATGAGTCAATATGGGAGATGTAGGGTATCAAGTGGTATTTTATATATCCCACTATGATACTCATGGAATTGATGTCATTGTCTTTGAACTTTTCCATAACTGCAACTTTCTACGGTTCCTTCTCTTTTCCTTCTTCAAACTCTAGTTCCACGAACTTTCCTTTAACAATATCCAACACTTTATTCTTGGCAAGGATGAGGTCAATCCTTTTATTCCACACTTTGAAGTTAGAAGCTAAATATAACTTGTTTTCTGACTTCATAGAGTAAGTCATGGCTACTTTGACTTGGTCAACCCTAGATTTGACTAGAAACTCAAACTTGACGTCTTATCTTGCTGAGAGTACCAGGAGGTGCACTAGGCTGGGGCACACTAGTCTATCTGGAAATTAGGTCAATCCATTCACTTAATTTGCCTCAATGAGAGGGTTAGGGTTTCTACAACTGCACCTGCTAGTAACCCTAGTGATAGTGCTTTGGTGACTTCTCCTACTAGAAACCCTAATGACAATTCTTCAATGAGATTAATATCCTTATGGATATGCTCCCTTCCAGTGGTTAAACTGAATAAAGAAGGTGTGGGCCCATAGCCTATTAGAATATAATGGATTTTCTCCTTTTACCATCGACAACATCACTATTTTCACCCAACCATAGGCCGAAGCCACCCTCCAAGCACCTTAACCTTGACAGAGAATCACTCTAAAAGAAAACCCTAGGCTAGATAGCCAAACAAAGGGTAGCGCACCTTTTCTCAAGGATAGCGCACCAAAAAAGGGTTTATCATATAGTCCAAACCATAACCAAGAGATAGTCCAAGCCAAAACACAATCTGCTAGCTGTAGCAGCTGCAACGACAACTCTCCTCCAAACTTGTGCACAAACCGGTCAACTGTAGTGTGCACAAGTGATGCTCTGCAATTCTGAGAATGCCTACCAGAATGAAGACTGGCCTCATGTATTTATACTAATTCTGGCTAACGGCCTGGGCCGACTTCTCATTTTGGGTGTATATTTACTTAGTATATAATATTTCTTCTCGCTGACTTCTTATCTTGTAGGGTAATAAGCTAATACCAATTATCCTCTTGAGTCGACTTGTCTTCTAGGGTTATTAGCCAACTCATTAGGGTATCTTCTTTCTTCCTCAAATATTATATTCTCATTAGGTTTACACGTGGAGGTAAATACCTCCTGCAACTACCATAATATTAACAAATGCACCCGATAAATACAATTAAATTCAACTTGATTTGATTTGACACTTACAAAAAAACTGATGTAAGTTATAATTGATCTTGATTACTTACAAAAAATACTAATTTCAAGTTTACAATGAATGTTGACTTCAAAGTTGAGTTTATCTTCAAATTTGACAATGCTTTGGAGATTCTTTTGAGTCCATTTCTCCTTTAATTACATGTGTGATTTGTTGGCGATTGATGTGATTGCTAATGTGGTTGACATCTTGAATGTTTTGAGATTGAATTGTAGGATTTTGATCACATGTGCTTGATTGTAAGTGATTGATTGCAAGTTCCTGATTGAAATTAATTGTGTGGCTTTCTTTCTTTGTACTTCGTTTGTATGAAAAAAATTTGGAATTGTTGTGTCAAAACTAGACACACACAAAAAAGCAGCCTCAAGAATCCAAAAAAACATCACACACAAAAACCAATTGTAGCTAAGATCCCCTTATTCAATTTCGGGACAGATCTAGGATATAGAGAAAAAGACATCAATTTTATTATGAGTTCCCTCGTGATAACAATAGTGTGCTAAAATAAAATAAGAAGTTTGTGCTGAAATACTATAACAAGTCATCCTAATCTCTTTATTGAGATCACAATGACATTCAAAGAAAGGTCTACAAATGTTCCAAGCTCTCTCTCAACATTAAATCATTTAATATTTTACATATGACATTGTTTCTCCTTTTCAATAAAGAGATGGAAGAAATTGTATACATAAAAACATGTTTCTATATTTTTCAGTCTGACAAATGGTTCAAGTTGTCTTTTCTTAATTTCAAAATAGGTACAAATATAAATTGTAATACACCATTTCCAAAAGTTATGATGGTGGATCATTGAAGGTCAATACAATAACCACAAACTATCTCTCATGTTCACAAGTTATATCTCACTTTTAAATCATTCATTCACTACTACATATGACCAAATTTGCCACGATTTTTCGTTGCTATTGCCACAAATATCCATTGCACTTTCCACGAAGCCAAACAATATTTTTCGTGGAAATTTTTATGTCTCTATATCCACACACTAAGATTATTCGTGGAAACAACGACGAAATCAGGTTGCCATGTGTCATCATCCTAAATATTTTATGTTAAATGTTTTTGTTCACATCATCGTAATTACAACAAACTATCGTCAGTAGACCAAAAAACATACATCAAAAATATGGAATCCGATAGCAAATATTTAACTTCTTTCCACGAACATTCGTCTCTATAGGGACAAAAGTTCGTGGCAAGAAGAAGAGATGTATACCTTCTTTTGATGAACATGCATCGCTATAGCAATGATAGATCATGGAAATATCAATGAAGTCCTATGGCAGAGTAGAAAACCCACCAATGGCTTGCGACGCAGATGCCATAATTGTGACAAACATACATCGCTATAGCAACGACTTCTGTAGGTTTAAAAAAAAAATAGTTTTCTAGTCTCCGATGATTGAATGACGAACTCAAATATTTCAAATTACTATTGTCCATGTTCATCCCTGATATGATAGGTTGAATATTAGTCTCCTTTTTTAGTATAGGGGTTTAAAAAAATTCCTACCCCTTGTTGAGGTAACTAAGTAATTTCTTTAATGATTTGTTGGATGTCTTTTTCACAATCCTCTTGCTGCTACCTTTGTTCAATTGTACCTATTTTAGAAATTTGAGTTCTTGATAAAAATATACTAAATATATCTCTAGGTTGATGCATACAATCTAATAATTTTTTCTTTTTCTTTGAAAAATTTAGATGGACTTAAATGTAGTTTTTAACACCTCCCCAAGAGTGACACAAAAAAGTGTTGGGACGAATAATTGCAACAAGTTTGTTGAACTCCTTAGTTTCACTTTAACTTACAAATACATGTGCATGATTCTTTGATGAGGTAATAAGAACTATATGTGAAATTATATTAGTACAATCTAACTTCTAAACTTGATGAATGATGTGTAACCTAGGGTTGGCTTGAACGTTTTGTTGGTCTTTCCTTTTAAGTGGTTTTTCTGATGACCTTCACTCTCTTTTCTTATCAGAAGTAGGAGAGTTTATAGGGTGACTTATATGGATGCTACATGATTTATTCCATGAAGATATTGGAATATAATAATAAAATGTGTCATAGGTGCAATGACCTCTTCATCATCCTATACATCAGGTTAATTTAAAGGACCAATTCAAGGTCCTTATCTATATTATCTAGAAACTAAAAAATGATGTGATGCTAAAAATAAGAATGTAGAAGTCAATCCAATAGAATACAATATGCTCAATCTTATTCCCTTATCTTTAAATCTTCACTCACCTAGGTCGGTGACCTACACTCCTATGTCCTAAGTCAAAAGTAGGGGATGAAGGGAGTGAGTATCACTATTCTTTGTGAGGAACACAGGATCGTCTAACATACTAATAATGGAAACTAATGATTATTTCAGATTTAATAAGATTAACTGATATAATGAACACCATTAAATCAAAGAACTGAAAATACAATACATAGAAATTAAAATTGCAAAATTAAAATGGCTTGAAATAAAATGACATGAAGCAAATAAAACTATTGTCATAACTTGCATGAAACTACTATATGAACTTGTAAACTACTACATAAATGATAATATCATAGAAAAGAGGGTTCTTTTCATTCCCTTGAGTGGGACCTACTCAATTTCTCTACAAGAACCCTTTGTGAAACCATAAGTTCTCGAAAATGTAGTCTCCTTATTAAGAAATTTAACTCATGACAACAATGTGTCCTCTACAATTTGAATTCACTATCATAATTATGAAAGTATTATTCCAAAGACAAACTACAATATACTTGACTTCATCCTATCTCATACTTATAATAAAATATCACAACTAACCCTTCAATCAATCCTTGATTGAAGGGAAATTGTCTCTAGGATCCCTAGAATCAAGGATCCTTGTTTCACGGGACAAATTTCCCTCCTTAATTCAAATTCCCTCAATCAACAAATCAAATGAGCATTTGTCTTACTGAGTGACTTGAGTTCTCTGAATGTTTGTGTCCCTTAGAGATTAGAGAGGGGGAATAATCCCCCTCTTATCTCATGTGTAATTTGATGGAGACCACCCTTTTGACCTACTTGTACCAATCATTAGATCAAAACCTCAATCATGCTTAAATTCATATAAAATAAAAAATAAGCCAACATATATCACATAAACTCATCAACTCAATTACTCATAAAATTCAATATGCATAACCCAAGATGTTTCATATTCACCATATTATTTTTACAAGTATTGTAGGCTTTAGTCCACAAAAAGTCCATATCAACTACAATATGGGCCTCAAGATCCCATCATTTGGTGATCCATTGACCATTCATCTCATACTCTTTGAATTGGGAAATTAGAAAGTTCAACATGGTGATTTTTAGAGTGCTCAACTCATCTCAAATGTTTTTGTTTGATATTATTTGATTCTAAAATGATGGTCATTAGCCTATTGTTATGATGTATTTGGGTTACCTTTAGCCATATGCATCTTGTTCACTAGTTATTGATTATTGATAAAATTTTCATTTCTCCAAAGTTTTCTTTCTTCTAAGATTATTACATGATTGTGAATTGTTCTACTACATCTCGTAGGATTACCCATGAGTTTCCTTAAGGAAACTTGCATGTTCCTTTGCAAAAAATAAAAAATAATTAAAATGTGCTAAATGTATGCCCTTGAGTTAAAATAATGAGATTCGTATACTTGTACATGCCCTAACTTCTACCCCCAACTACCTTAACTTCATTCCTTGGGTATAATTGTTCTCTAAAATGTTTCTTCTCCTTATTCTTGTCCTACCCACATAGGTATTTTAGTGTCAATGAGAGGCTTTTTAGGGGGGTAGAGGACAAGTTTATTTTGTTATTGACCCATTTTTATGGTCATGGTTCCTACCCTACAACTAATATATGCATCAGTTTTAGCTAGCCAGGGCCTCCCCAAGTGAGGGGAAACCCATTTAATTTGGATTTTGTTTTAAGTACAATAAAATATTTTGGGTACTACCATGATTCAATGGACATTTTTACATCCTCTAAGACTCCTTCAGTTTAATAGTTGATCTATCTTATAGATGGTGTACTATAGTAAGTGTGTGTCTCAATAGTTATCTAAGGTCTAGTCTAAGCATAGTTTTGTTTGTCATAACATTGATATCTTCCCCTAGGTCTATTAGAGTATTCAAAATCATATATTTTTTGATGTAGATATCTACAATAGGGATCCTTAGATATAAGTATATAGGAACAAATATTTTTCCTAGCATAAGATTTGCAAGTTGTCCTATCACATTGATTGTAGGAGAATATTTCCTTTTCCTCCCTAGCTTCTTAATGCATTATTCTTTTATGAATTTGTTGTAGATAAGAACATACTTAATATCCTAGAGGAGAGGGATTTCAACACATAGGTTTTTGAGTTCACCTAAGAGGTAATCCTCTGGTTTTGTGTAAGTATTACTAGCTTCTATCCTTTTAGGATAAGGTGGTGTTGGTTTAGGGATAGGTTATTCTTATGTGGGATATTCCTCCTCCCCATATCCCTTATCCTCTATGGGCTCTTGTACCAATAATTAGATCAAAACCTCAAGCATGCATAAATTCATAAAAAATAAAAATTAAGCCAACGTATATCACATAAACTCATCAACTCAATTACTCATAAAACTCAATATGTATAACCCAAGATGTTTCATATTCACCATATTATTTTTACAAGTATTGTAGGAATTAGTCCACAAAAAGGACATATCAACTACAGTATGGGCCTCAAGATCCCATCATTTGGTGATCCATTGACCATTCATCTCATTTTCTTTGAATTGGGAAATTAGAAAGTTCAACATGGTGATTTTTAGAGTGCTCAACTCGTGTCAAACGTTTTGGTTTGATATTATTTGAACAAACAAAATCCCCTTGAGTTGTTTGAGACTACTAATCCTTTTACATTTTTCACCTATGAATAACCAGGAAGATAAAAATCAAGGAAGATAAGTTAAGCATTACCCTTTGGCCTAAAAGGATCAAAATACACATGAGGAGATAAATGGTCCTAGAAACATGCCAAAGTAGATTTGTAGGTGCAATATTTCAACGGTTGATCAATATGTTTATGTGTTTATATATTATTGCACATTGACTTATAAAATTACTTATATCTAAAAAATATACTGATAGGTCACAACCTAGTGAGACACCAAATTGATGTATGAGACCTGCTTGCTTGTGAGACAATCAATAAACCCTATATGAATCCCAAAAACATAGGGGTCTCATACATTAATTTGATGCTAGTAATTTCCTAGAAAATACGAATATCTTAACAATAATGAAAACTGTATTTTTACATTTCTATGTCTCCATAAGTTCTACATTGAGTTCTATACTCCAAAAAACACGTCAAAACCCGTACTTTATCATTGTCCTTTCGCCATATCCATTATCCCATACAACTTGATAAGAGTTGTCCACGAGATGCATTTCCATCACCAATACTTGCATGAATCATAAAAGACAAATTCTTTATATGAGTAAATAATATATAAGCAAATAAACATGCATTTAGCTATGTAAAATACTCTAAAAAAAACTTAATTGGTTGCATACCTTAATGAGCTTATCTTTGTTTTGAGAATAGGTTATTATCTACTGAATAGGGCCAACCATGTGAAGGTGGAAGCTCATATGGCCCCTCCCCCCCTTCACATCGCTCTCACTTCCCCATACCCAACAAATGATTTTGTTTATATAGAAAACATATAGACATCCATGCATAACTAGGCTAGTCATCAAAACATATGGCCATATAGACATTGAAGCATAATGTTGTAATTCATATAAAAAATGTTTCATAATAGCAACATCGATAAACATTCAAATACAAGTCATGAATTTATACATCTAGTTTTTGTTTGATTTATGTTTTTCTACAATCATAAAATTGGTGATTGGGGTATCATAATCAACATTTGACGCTGTATTTCCTCTTCCCTATCCTTCTATTGTTTGTTCTTCCATCCGGTCATGTACCATACTTCTGCTATGTCGCTGAGAAGGGAGTGGAGTTAGTTCTGTAGGGGCGTGAACTGAAACAATGAAAATGATCATATCAATATGTTGAAATATAATTGAAATAACTATTTCATTATTTTGATTAACATTACAATATTGCTCTTTACTTGTTTGTGTAGCTGTGATAGTTGGTGCATTAATTTGGTTAAATTTGGAAGCATCAACAGTCATTCTCCAATGATAGGCCATATGGGCCACCTTGAGGCTAGCCATGGAGATTTGGAGAATCAACCAGTCTTGTGAGGTATTGACAAAAGACAAGAGGAACGTACAACCTCTGTGAGTCAAACCAAAATTCAGGATGAATGAGATGTTATGTGAGTCTAATGCAAAAGTCAGGGGGAATGTACAACCTCTATGATCATAAACAGTCTAGTGAAAAAGTCAGGGGGGACGTACAACCTTTGTGATCATAGATAGAGTAGTCAAAAAGTCAGGGGGAACATACAATCTCTATGAGCCTAGTCAAACCTTGTGAGCCATGAGAACAAGTCAAGGCATATAGCAAAATTTAGGTTGAATATGAAATTCCTATGAGCTACAAACAAACAATATTCCTTATATTGAAAATGATATAAATGTTTTGATCTAGTGTGTTGGCAAGTCTAACATTATCCACTATGAAGAGAATTTTAAATTGCCTTGTAAAGAGTCGAGTTGTAGCTGAAGTCTCAAGTCTAGTTCTATTTTAGAACTAAAAGTGCAATGTTGAGTTGCAGCTAAAGTTTTAAGTCTAGTTCTATTTTATAACTAAAGTGTAATGTCGAATTGCAACTAAAGTATTAAGTCTAGTTCTATTTTAGAACTAAAGTGTAATGTTGAGTTGCAACTAAAGTCTTAAGTCTAGCTCTATTTTAGAACTAAAGTGTAATGTTGAGTTGCAATTGAAGTACTAAGTCTAGTTCTATTTTAGAACTAAAGTGTAATGTTGATTTAAAACTGAAGTCTTAAGTCTAGTTCTATTTTAGAACTAAAGTGTAATGTTGAGTTGCAACTAAAGTCTTAAGTCTAGTTCTATTTTTTAACTAAAGTGTAATGATGAGTTGTAACCAGTCTCAAGTCTAGTTCTAAGTTCGAACTAAAGCATACCAGTCTCAAGTCTAGTTCTATTTTCGAACTAAAGTGTAATTATGAGTTGTAACCAATCTCAAGTCTAGTTATAAGTTCAAACTAAAGTATGAATATGAGTTATGATTAACTCATGCAAACAAGTTACTATTTCGAGTCTCTCGCCTTCTCCTATTCAATCTATATAAGAAAAGGTCAACCCTTCTCTTCAATACAGTTTTGATATGCAGGTTAAGGGTGAATAAATAGAGGCACATATCAGTGATAAAGAGGTAGCATACCAAAGCAACATATCATTGTTGTATATCAACAATAGAGGCAACATATGGGAGGTGTATTTCAGCAAGGTGTTTTAGGTCTTTGTCAGGTCAGAGTCATTTTGGAAAGATCTTTAAGAGAAGAACTTTCATGGTGGATATTTGTAAGTGATATTACATTATTAATGCAATAAAGGAATATCGTTTGGTGGGGTTTTATCCTTGTACAGGGTTTCCCCAAGGTATATGTGTTGTTGATGTGCATTCTTACTCATCTACATAGTTATTTCTATTCGATTATGATTTGGTATTGTTGAAGTGTATTAAGCTGGACGATTAATCTGCATAAGAAATCAAGCTCATAATTTAACATGGTATAAGAGCATAGGGTGTGTTAAATGTGTTGAAGTGAAGGATCATGTACACATAGATCCAAGATATATTGATTAAGTTTCTAGTGTGAGGTCCATGTCATCCTCCATTTTAGTCAGGGTCGAGGATAGGCTTGAAGGAGTTACCAACTTCAATGTGTGGAAGCTATGGATAAAAAATATCTTGCAAGAGCATGATCTTGAGCAATATTTAACCACAATGGTGGAGGAACCTACGAATAATGCAAGAAGAATGGCCTTCGGGAAGAGTCAAGCAAAGGCCAAGAAAATCATATTTGACTCAGTCAAAGATAGTATAATTCCTACAATGACTTCATTAATGACTGTCAAGGACTGTATGGATACCTTGGTGAATCTATATGAGAAATAGGCTCCAAGTCAGAAGAGGAAACTTAAGACAATATTAAGTATTTGAAGATAGAGAAAGGTGAATCAGTTGCATCTTTGTGTTCTAGGATAGCCCAGATAAGAGATCATCTTTTCATCACAGGGGTGACAGTGGACAATGATGATTTAGTGCAGGCCATTTTTGATGGTCTTCCTTCTTCATGGGAAACCTTCTTATCCAGTGTAAGTGGGAGAGAGATTCAACCCACGTTTGAGAGGTTAGGGCATGATTTCCTCTAGGAGGAGAGTCACACAACTACCAGGAGAGAGCCAAGGAAACAAGAGCACTCAACTTTAGCATCAAGATTCAAGGGAAATAATAAATCCACTTTCTAGAAAGGATCTCAGGGGAAGCCAAACACCAAAGGTACATTCAAAGACAAGAATATTGATACATCTAAGATTAAATTATTTATTTGTAATAATTTGGGTCATTTTGCTAAAGATTGTTGGTTTAGAAAGAAATATCCTAGGAAAGGGAAACATCATGCCTCAACTTTTGAGGATGATGAATCCAAAAGAAATCAAAAAAGTCCTTCTAATGAGAAAGAAAATAGAAAATAATATTACTTGGTTTCTACCTTATACAGTTCAGTTTTAACGGGGCCTAAAACTTGGTTACTAGAAAGTGGTGCATCAAAGCACATGATAGGGTTCAAGGAGATCCTCTTAGATTTTGAGACAAAATATTTTGCAGAGAAAGTTGAGCTTGGGGATGAAAAATGTTACAAGATATAGGGAGTAGGATCTATCTCCTTCAGATTGGAATATGGGGATAGACTTGATATTGATGAAGTATTATATGTTCCAAGGCTCAAGAAGAATCTACTATCGGTTGCAACCCTTGAGGAAAAGGGATATTGGGTGATCTTCCAAGATAGGAAGGAACTACTATGGGCTAAAGGTAGCCACTTAAGTAAAACAAAACCCATTGGAACTTGTAGTGGAGGACTATACATCATGCCAGGATAGCCAGTTCAGGCATTGGTTCATGATGCAACTAGATCCAACGAGTTGTGCCATAGAAGACTTGGACATATTCATTACAAATATCTTCCAGATCTACAGAACATGGTATGTGGCATGCCATCTATTTCTCTGAGTAAAAATGAAATTTGTAAGGGATGCATGCTAGGTAAAAATATAAAGAAATCATTTCCTAGTTGTGACAACAGAGCTTAGGGCATCTTAGATCTGGTTCATTCTGATGTATGTGGTCCCATGTCATCTCTCTCACTCAATGTTTTTTTGTATTATGTCATTTTTATTGATGATTACTCAAGAAAATGTTGGATATATTTTCTTAAAGATAAAAGTGACACATTTGATAAATTCAAAGAGTATAAATCCTTTATTGAAAAGAAGACAGGGAAACACATCAAAATCCTTAGAACAAAAAATGGAGGAGAGTTTGAATCTCTTCAGTTTGAGGATTTATGCATGTCAGCAAGAGTCAAGAGAGAATTGACCATGCCATATAACCCTCACCAAAATGGAGTTGCTAAGAGGAAAAACAAGACAATTTGTGAGGCAGCGAAAGAAATGATGTTTGACCAAGATCTACCAAATTCTTTATGGGAAGAAGCTACGTCCACTGCCTTGTATATTCAGAACATGTGTCCACATGCCATATTGAAGGATAAGACTCCTGAAGAGGTCTTCTCAGGGATCAAACCTGAAGTAGGGCATCTAAGGATATTTGGGTGTCCTGTTTATATTCATGTCCCTAAGGAAAAGAGGACAAATATGGAACCCTCAGGCAAGAAAGGGTTTTTTTTGGGGTACAGTGAGAACTCCAAGGCTTATAGGATTTATGTACTAGGTCAGAGGAAAATAGAGGTAAGCATAGATGTGACTTTCCATGAGAAAGTTGCATTTAAGAAATCCAGAGAACTTCAACAGGAATCAGAAGTAGTTCAGCCAGCTTCACCCTCTTCTAAAAATGAAGAGTCAGATGATCAGAGGGAGGAATCTTGTGAAGGGCTAAGTAATGATCCCCTATAACCTACTAAATTGTTAGAAAGAACTCTTGAAGAATATCCAGCCAAAAGGAAGCCAGGGTGGCTTAAATAAATAGTGCAGGAAGCAGAAAGGATAACTGCTCCCAAAGGAACTTTCAAGGAAAGGAATAGGCCTCATAGGTTTGGAGGATATGTTGCACTAATGAGAAGCATTAGTGATGCTGAATCTTCTTCATTTGAATAAGAATATAAATTAAAAGTATGGAAGGATTCCATGCTTGAGTAAGAAAGGTCTATTATAAAGAACAATGTTTGGGACATTGTGCTGAGGCCAAAAGACAAATCAATGGTTTCTTCCAAATTTATCTATAAGATAAAACATGCAGTTGATGGAAGTGTGGAAAAGTTCAAAGAAATATTTGTAGCCATAGGATTCACTTAGAAATAAGGAATCGACTAGGAAGAGTCTTTTTCTCCTGTAGAAAGGTATACCTCCATTCAAACCATTATTTCTTTAGCTTCCGTTCATGGTTGGAAGCTACATTAGATGGATGTAAAAACAACATTCATGAATGGAAATATTGAACATGATTTCTTTGTGGAACAACCATATGGTTTTGTATTGCATAACAAAGGCGCTCATGTATGAAAGCTAAGGAGGGCCTTGTATGGTCTTTAGCAGGCTCCCAAAGTTTGGTATGACAACATTCATGGCTTTCTTAAAAGCCTGGGATTTCAAAAAAGTGATGCTGATGCAAATATGTACTTCAAGGTAAGAGGTAACCAACCTGTTATACTAATCCTGTATGTTGATGATCTCTTTCTAAAAGGATATGAAGGGTTAATAGTCTGGTGTAAAAGGGAGCTAACCTCAAAATTCAATATGAAAGACTTAGTCTTGATGCATTACTTCCTACGATTAGAAGTGTGGAAAAGACAGGGCGAGATATTTCCGGCACACAAAAAGTACATAGTGGATATACTAAAGAGGTTTGGTATGATGGATTGCAAATCCATGTCTACTATGATGGTTACCAACCTGAGGAAGATGCATGCTTCTGATACACATTTAGATTTGGTGCATCCCACCATGTATAGGCAACGAATTGGATCATTGATGTACATGATCCACACTAGGCCAGATATATGCTATGCAATGATTGCAATGAGTTAGTTCATGACTGAACCGAGACAAACACACTGGGTGGAAACAAAGCACATATTGATATATCTCAGAGGGACCATTACTTATGTTCTGAGATATGCATTCAGTGGTGGTTTATTTCTACATGGGTATGAAGATGATGACTGGGAAGGAAGCCCAGTGAATTGGAAGAGTACTTCCAGATACTGCTTCAATTCAGGATCCACTATGATCTCTTGGTCAAGCTGAAAGCAAGGATTCATTGCACAAAGTACAATAGAGGCTAAGTACATTGCAGAAAGTGATTCTATAAAGGAAGCAGTATGGCTCAGAAAATTGGTTTCTGGGTTGTTTGGTTACAAGCTCGAGACGATGGTAGTTCACTGTGATAATCAATGTTGCATAAAATTGACAGATAACTCGGTATTTCATGAAAGGTCAAAACATATTCACATGAGGTACCACTACATCTGAGACTTTGTCCAAAGAAAAACTGTAAAGTTACAGTACATAGCCACAAGTGACCAGGGAGCCGATATCCTGACCAAGTCTCTGACCTCGAGACAGTTTGTGCAG